>PVJD01004952.1:0-124927 GCA_004026545.1 Mormoops blainvillei
CATGAACAACTTATTTTATATCTTTGTTTTGATAATAATTGTTATAATTAAAACTGATATGAGCTAACTGCACCTGCATTTTCTTTTGTTAATTAAATTTATTGGGGCAACATTGGCTAATAGAGGCACTTGCATTTTTGTTGAGAGAAATACATAAATAGGCTATATTTAACTAGAGCATTGTCGTTTGATGCTAGATCCTAGTAAATGCTGTTGTATTTATAAGCATATAGTGACATTGCATTATTTCTCGGTGAATGGTATGCAGAGTTTTGCAGAAGTTTTCTTCTTAATTATGGTACACCTGGCAATTTGCGTTGACAATTGTGAAGAGAAGAAAAAGATTAATTGTAGGACAAATAAGGCCTGGTAACACAAAAACACGTTCTCCTCTCCTTTTACAAAGAAGCTATAACTACCCAACAAGCTGCAATTTTTAAATATGTTGCAAAGTTAACAAATAAGGATGCTATTATAATTCTAACAGAATTAAATGCTTCATTTACATATTATCATCAGTAAATTCAACACTAAATCAAAGCAGTCCTTTGCCATGCATACATATAGTAGATATAATGAAAATGCTTTTATGTTGCTTTCAGAGTAAATGTCATGGAAAAAATAGCAATTTTCCATTTATTTCTAAATATTTATGGCATTTAGATTCATGCAATAACCCTAATATTTTCAGTATTAAGGTGCAGATTCTATTCGATTTATTTTTTAGGTATGCCTACCATTTTACCATTGTAATGCTAGCACCTGGAAATGTGTTTTGCAAACTATCTAAGAAGATATTTCTACATGTACCTATAAACATACTTACATTTATGTGAAAGTCTGGCAGCTCAAAAAACGTTGGGTTATATATTTTATATGAACATTATTTCTTTCATTAAAAGTAGAAAGTAAAGAGATTACGGAAGTTATATTGCTTCCCAGACAACACACCTCTGGTGAACACTTATCTTCCTAAGTTTATTTGCTATTCCTCCTTTTTCATAAGAAGTAATACTAATTCCTCAAAACTCTTAAAAACAACCACCTTATTATCCAAAAAGAAATGATTTTATTTACAACCACACAATTTAGTGAGAATCATTTATTTCTAGTATTTTAATTACTCTAAATACTAATTATTTAAAGCATTTTTCAATACATAAGTTTTCACTAGAAGTATGTATTTCTGATGAGTTCGCCGAATTAGTTCAGACAAAACACTTGATCTAGCAACCTTAGATGGAAAGAGCTAAATTCCTTGCATTCAAATTATTTCTCCTCGTTCTATACTTTTTATCTACTTTAAACTACAAAGAATATGGAGCTAACATGGAAACAGAAAAGTCATGAACAATATACTCCCCCCACATCATCCCATTAATTTTTTTATTATAATGCCCAGAAAGACCAATAATATCATCTGCACTGGGAAGTGAGTTTTTTCTTGATATGTTTTGACATCATATTACTTACATGAGATCAATTCAAAGAGAAATTGCATAGCCTATTTAATAAAATAGCATAGGCAACAGGTAGGTAAATTCACATATATTTAGAATTTCATATTACATAGAGGAAATGCTTCCTTTTAAATCCTAGTATATTTTTATGAATTGTTCTTATAACTAGACATATTGGACTAGTCCACAAACTCCCAAAGGTCATAATTGCACTAGAGTACATTTTCTGACCATGATGCAATTGAGATAAATGTGAAAAACAAACCTGCATATTAAAAATCATTAAGATAGTCTGAAGTGAAGGAATTATAATTACAGTTATAAATTATTTCAAAATAATAAAAATTAGAATAGCCACATAAAAATTTTGAATGACGTGCAGCCAGATCGATAGTCATAGGAAAATATAAATCATTAAATGTTTTATAAATTAACTGAAAGAAATTTTAAAAGTTTATAATTTAAGATTTTTTTTAGGAAAAAAAATATTATTCAACCCCAGGATAACCAGAAAACAGAAATGATTATGAAAAGACTAATATCCTGGGAGATCCAAGATGGTAGCAGAGTAGATGGAAAGTACACTCACCTCCCAGGACCAAACTGGAATTACAACTAAATTATAGAACAATCATCCTGAATTTAGTTGGTTAACTGAAGACTAGCTAAAGAGATATATTATAACCAAGAATTTACAGAAGAAGCCACATTGAGACTGGTAGGAAGGGTGGAGACACAAAAAGAGCTGTCCCTGCTCCCACAGGTGGTGGCTAAGATTCTGCAGGGATATCTTACTTACATGGGATTCCCCCTGAAAGTGTGGGGTCTCAACCCCAAGGCAGACTCCCCAGCCTAGAGCACCGGAGTAGGAAAGAGGCACCAGCATAACACCTGGCTGTGAAAATCAGCGGGGATTCTGTGCCTCAGAGAGAGATGAGAGTTCACTAGAAACATAGGTGCCCTTTTAAATGGCCAATGCACAAAATTTTGTTAGCAGCTACTCACCCTGGGCTTCAGTGGAGGGAGGGCAGACTAGACTACAGTCATGTGAGGAAAGGCTGGGGATTTTAGCTCTGGGAAGAGAGCTGATGGTACAGCCCAGGGCCAGTCACAGGAAGCATCTGATACTGGTCAGCACTAGAGTCCCTCCCAGAGTCCCACAATCAACATACCCAGTGACCAGCTCCAGATGACATCAGAGAATGATCCAGTGTTTCACAAGTGGTATATCTAAAGGGAGAACTTGGCAGGCACCACCTGCACATCAGCTTGCCCACCATGGTTGGGGTTAAACCTCACTATCAGCCAGCCTGAGAGTCGATCCCAGGCATAAATGGGCCAGTAGAAATGAGGACTAAATTACATCAGGAGGGCCCACATAGTCCACACAAGAAACATTCCTGGAGCACCCAGCACAGGTGATCAAGGAGACTGCACCACTGGACCCCACAGGACACCTACTACCTAAGGCCAATCTACCAAAACTGGGAGTCATAGCAGATCTACCTGATACATATAAACAAACACAAAGAAGCAACCTAAGTGGGGAGACAGAGAAACAAGTCCCCAATGAAAAAACAGGACAACTCCCCAGAAAAAGATCAATATGAAATGGAAGCAAGCAATCTACCAGATACAATTCAAAACAATGGTTATAAGGATGCTCAAAGAACTTAGCGAGAACTACACAGCAAGAAAAAGGACATGGAAACCATAAAAAAGAACCAGTTATAAATGAAGAATACAATATCTGAAATGGAGAATACAATGGAAGGAAGAAACAGTAGGTTGAATGAAGCAGAAGACTGAATCACTGATTTGGAAGACAAGCTAGAAAAAAACACCTAATCATAGCAGCAAAAACAAAAAAGAACTTTAAAAATGAGGATAGTTTCAGGGAGCTTTGTAACAACATGAGGTGTAACAACATCCATATCAACAAGAAGAAGAGAGAAACCAAAAGATCAGGAACCTATTTGAAGAAATAATGACCAAAACTTCCTAAACTGGTGAAGGAAAAAGACACACAAATCCAGGAATTGCAGAGAGTCCCAAACAAGATGCAGCCAAAGAGGCCCACACCAAGACACATCATAATTAAAATGCCAAAGGTTAAAGACAAAGAGAGAATTTTAAAAGTTCCCATACAACTTACAGCTGATTTTTCAACAGAAATATTTTAAGCCAGAAGGGAATGGCATGAAATATTCAAAGTGATAAAAAGCAAGGACCTACAACCAAGGCTACTTTACCCAGCAAGGATATCATTTAAAATTAAAGGAGAAATAAAGAGCTTCCCAGACAAGAAGAGCTAAAGGAGTTTGTTACCACCAAACCAGTATTACAAGAAATGAAGAGAGCCTTTTTTAAGAAGAAGGAGGAGGAAGAGTAAGGGGAGAGGGAAGAGAAAGGGGAGAGGGAAGAAGAGGAGGAAAAGAGGAAAGTAGTTAAAAGAATAAAATGGCAATAAACATGTACCTGTAAGTAATCACTTTAAATTTAAATGGCTTAAACACTTCAATCAAAAGATATAAGGGTAGCTGGATGGATAAGAAGATAAGAACCATACATATGCTGTCTACTAGAGACCCACTTCAGAATGAAAGAAATTAAAGGCATGGAAAAAGAGACTTCATACCAATGGGGGGGGGGTGAAAGGCTGGCATTGCAATATTTATATCTGACAAAATAGACTTTAAAACAAAGGCTATAGTATGAGACAAAGAAGGACACTACATAATGATAAAGGGAGCAATCTTTCAGACAGAAAATCAACAAGGAAACAGTGGCCTAATATGAGACACTAGATTAGATGGATTTAACTGGTATCTTCAGAGCATTTCATCCCAAAGCAGCAGAATATACATTCTTTTCAAGTACATATGGAACATTTTCTAGAATAGACCACATATTAGGATACAGTCTCAATAAATTTAAGAAGATTGAAATCATATCAAGCATTTGCTCTGAATATAATGTACAAAACTGGAAATCAATCACAAGAAAAAAAACTGAAAGACACACAAAGAAATGGAGGCTAAAAATATCTTACTAAATGATGAATGGATTAACAATGAGATCAAAGAAGAAATCAAAAGATATTTTAAGCTCTAATTTACTGTTTGTAAACCAAATAGTTGCATGTTCAATTCCCAGTGAAGGCATCGGCCTTGGTTGTGGGTTTGGTCCCGAGTCAGGGCACGTGTAAGAAGCAACCATTTGATGTTTCTGTCTCACATTGGTGTTTCTTTCCCTCTTTCTCTACCTCCCTTCGCCTGTCTCTAAAAATCAATGAACATGTCCTAAGGTGAAGATTTTTTTAAAAAAAGAAAGAAAATACACCTTGAAACAAATGAAAATGAGAACACAACAATCCAGAATCTGTGGGACACAGAGAAAGCAGACCTAACAGGGAAATTCATAACATTACGAGCCTATCTCAAGAAACAAGAAAAATATCAAATAAACAATCCATTTAAAGGAACTGGAAAAATAGCAACAAACAAAGCCCAAAATGAGTAGAAGAAAGGAAATAAGAAAGATAAGAACAGAAATAAACAAAATAGATTCTAAAAAAAATACAAAAGACCAATGAAACCAAACGCTGGTTCTTTGAAAAGATAAACAAGACTGACAAACCTCTAACCAGACTCATCAAGGAAAAAAAAAGAAGGAACCCAAATAAATAAAATCAGAAATGAAAGAGGAAAAGTAACAACTGACACCAAAGAAATACAAAGGATTACAAGAAAATATTACAAATAACTATATGGCAACAAATTGGACAACCTGAGTAAAATGGATAAATTACTAGAAACATACAATCTTCCAAAACTGAATCAGAAAGACTCAGGTTCTGAATAGACCATTTACAATGAGTGGAACTGAAGTAGTAATAAAAAAATTCCCAACAAAAAGTCCTGTGCTGGATGGCTTCACAGATAAATTTTATCGAACATTTAAAGAAGAACTAACACCTATCCTTCTCAAACTATTCCAAAAAATTCAAGAGAAGACCTCAAGGTCATTTTATGAGGCCAACATTATCCTAATTCCAAAACCATATAAAGACATCATGGAGAAAGAAAATTATAAGTGAATATTCCTGATCAATGCAGATTCTAACATCCTCAACAATATATTAGCAAAGAGGATCCAGCAATACATTAAAAAGATAATACAACCTGATCAAGTGGGATTTATTTGGGGGAGCAAAGTTGGTGCAATATCCACAAATCAGTAAATGTGATACACAACATAAACAAAATTAAAGATAAAAACTGCATGATCATATCAATAGATGCAGGAAAAGCATTTACTAAAATCTAGCACCGATTTATGATAAAAACTCTCAGGGAATTGGGAATAAAAGGAACATACCTCAACATAATAAAGGCCATATATTACAAATCCTCAGCCAACTCATACATACTCAATGGGTAAAAACTGCAATCATTACCCTTAAGATCTGGAACAAGACAGGAATGTCTGCTTTTACCACTCTTATTCAACATAGTACTGGAAGTCCTAGCCATAGCAATCAGACAAGAAGAAGAAATAAAAGGAATCCAGATTGGAAAGGAAGAAGTAAAACTGTCATTATTTGCTGATGACATGATACTGTATATGGAGAACCCTAAAGATAACACAAAAAACTACCAGAAGTGATAAATGAATTTAATTAAGTAGCAGGATTCAATACAAATATCCATAAATCAGTAGCATTTTATATACCAGTAAGAACTATTAGAAAAGGAAACTAAGAAAACAATCCCATTCACAATTGCTTCAAAAACAATAAAATACCTAGGAATAAATGTAACCAAAGAGATAAAAGACCTATACTCAGAAAACTATAGAAGACTGAAGAAAGAAATTAAGGAAGATACAAATAATTGGAAGTATATACCATGTTCACAGTTAGGGAGAATAAAGATCATTAAAATGTCCATACTACTGAAAGCAGTAGATTCAATTCAGTTCCCATCAAGATACCAATGGTGTATTTCACAGAACTAGAACAAATATTCCAAAAATTTATATGAAACTACAGAAGACCCTGAATAGCAACAGCAATCTTGAGAAAGAAGAACAAAGTTGGAGGAATCATGCTACCTGATACCAAACTATAAGGCCACAGTAATCAAAACAGCATGGTACTGGTATAAAAACAGAACGTGGATCAATAGAACAGAATAGAGAGCCCAGAAATAAACCCACAGCTGCTCAGTTAATATTTGACAAAGGAGACAAAAACATGTAGTGGGGTAGACAGTTGATTCAATAAATAGTGTTGGGAAAATTGGACAGATATACGTAAAAAATAAAACTAGACCACCTTCTTGTACCACACACAAGTATAAACTCAAAATGGATTAAAGAACTAAATGCTAGACTCAAAACCATAAAAATTGTAGAAGAAAACAGGTAGTAAGATCTCAGACAATTCCCATAGCAATATTTTTTCTGATATATATCCTCAGGCAAGGACAATAAAAAAGAATGAATTGGACTACATAAAAAAAAAAACTAAAAAGTTTTTGCACAACAAAGGAAACTATCAACAAAAATAAAAGACAGCCCACTGAATGGGAAAACATATTCACCAGTGAGTGATACATTAGATGAGGGGTTAATATCCAAAATTTATGAAGAACTTACAGAACTCAACACCAAAAAAGCAAACAATCAATTAAAAATGGACAAAAGACCTGAATAGACACTTCTCCGAAGAGGACTTACAGATGGCCGATAGACATGAAAAGATGCTCACCACCACTAATCATCAGAGAAATGCAAATTAAAACCATAATGAAATGTCGCCTCATACCCATCAGAATAATTATCATCAATAAATCAACAAATAGGACGTGTTGGCAAGGATGTGGAGAAAAAACAGCCGTCATGCACTGTTGGTGGGAATACAAATTGATGCAGCCACTGTGGAAAGCAATATGGAGCTTCCTCAAAAAATTAAAAATGGAATTGCTTATGCCCCAGTGATCCCACTTATGGGAACATTTTTAAAGAAACCTGAAACAGTAATTCAAAGGAATATATACATCACTATGTTCATTGCAGCATTATTTACAATAGTCAACATTTGGAAGTCACCGAAGCGCCCGTCAGGAGATTAGTGGATAAAGAAGCCATGGTACATTTGCATAATGGAATACTACTAAGCCATAAAAAGAAGGAAATCTTACCTTTTGCAACATCATACATGGGGTCTGGAGAGCATTATGCTAAGTGAAATATGCCAGTCAGAGAAAGACAAATGTCATGTGATTTCACTTATTTATGGAATCTTGAAGAAAAACTAACAAACAAAACAGAAACAGACTCATAGGTGCAGAGAACAAACTTATAGCTGTGGTGGAGAGGTGTTAGGAGGCTGGGTGAAATAGGTGAAGGGATTCAGCAAAAAACAAACCACAAAATGGTAGGCAACAAAATGGTGATTATGAGAAGGTGGGGTGGAAACAGGTAAAAAAAAGGGAGGATAAATGGTGATGGAAGAAGACTTGACTTGGGGTGGTGAACACAGTATAATATACAGATGATGTATTATAAAACTGTACACTTGAAACATACAATTTTATTAACCAGTGTCATCCCAATAAATTCAATAAAAATTTTTAAAAAAGAAATATACCAAAGATCTAAATGAAGCTAAAATAATATTTTTTTAAATAAACAAAATAAACAAATTTATGACTAATTACTTTAAAAAGAAGCTCCCAGTCCTGGTCAGTGTGTCTCAGTTGGTTGGAGTATTGTACCATAAACCAAAACATCGTAGGTTCAGTTTCCAGTCAGGGCACATGCCTAGGCCGCAGCTTTCATCCCTGACTGGGGTGTACAAGAGGCAACTGACTGATGTTTCTCTCTCACACATGGATGTTTCTCTCCCTCTGTTCTCTCCCTCCCTTCCCCTCTAAAATCAAGAAATATGTCCTCGGGTGAGGATTTAAAAAAGAAGAAGCCCCCTCCCAAATTAGAAAAAAACAACAAGGTTATAACAACTATAATTGATAGTACTAAAATTTTGGCATGCTATACATGTAATCAATTTTACAAACGCAATTTCGGGCTGACATATATTTTAAAGAATAAATTAGTCAGTGTGACATTATGTCTGTCAAAGAATTACTTTGAAAAAGTTCCAAGGACTCAGTGTTTTTAGGCAAGTGCATTCAAAGTTTATGAAAGAGATAATTCCCATACTATGTAATCTGAGGAAAAAATAGAAGGTTACATATTTTATGACAGTCATATACCCACAAGCCAAAGTATGACAAATTACTTTTTAGAAAGAAAAAGAGGGGTAGGAAGAAAGGAAGGAAGAAAAGGAAGGAGGGGATGGAAGGGAGCAAGAAGGCAAACAAAGAAACTTAGGAATCAACCTCAGAAATTTAGAGGTGAAACTCATAAGTACAGTACTAGGTAATTGAATGCAATATTACATTAAAAGACTATCCACATAATACAGTGTAACTCAGTATCAAAAGGTCAAAAGAAAAAGAATCATCTTGATAAATGCTGAAACAGTTTTCAATAAAATCCTACTAACAGTCCTGATGAGAAGCAAAACTCTTTCTAACTTAGAAATAGAAGGAGATTCTTTAGCAACATGAAGAATGTATTTCTTGAACCAGCTGTCTGCCTCATAATTAACTGTGAAACACTGGAAGCAGCTCCATTTAGAAATCAAGATTAAGATGAGGATGCTACTAACAATATTTTTTTATATTTTGGGAGAATTTCTAACTGACACAATATGACAGAAAATAGAGGTTTCTAAAAATTGTAACTGTTGAAAAGGAGAAAATAGATTGTAAAGGTATTAGTATACAACATGAATTTTGACCTTAAAAATGCAAAGAATGAACCAAAATAATGATAGGTACTAGCAATAGAATTCAGCAAGGGTATGTAGGTATACAGATATTCTTTCATATAAAAACATATAATTGAGAAAGAGCTCAGTGGAAATAACAGCAAAAATAATAACATTTTTAAATGAAGCTAGTAAGGAAACCATAAACAGACAAAAAGAAGAGGTATAGAATGGAATGAGATTACATTGTGTGTCTGGATTAGAAAATGCTGTAAACATTCTAAAATTAATTCTAAAACTATTCTACAATTAATTTCTAGGCTTAAAAATACTGCATTCAATCTCCATGAGATTTTTTTAGAACTTGAGATAATGTCACCAAAGGTTTTTTTTGTAAATTTTCAGAAAAACTAGTAATAATTATAAATGAGGACTCTTCTTATTAGACAGTAAAATGAATAATATAAAGCTATAATAATTAAAACCATATGTCTCTGTTATAAAAATTAAACTACAGATTACTGGAACAGGATAGCCCCAGAATTGACCCTAGTATTTCTGAAAACCTGTCTCTAAAAATACACAGCAAAGCAATAAGAAATGGATAGGAAATGCTTAAAATTTTTCTTTTGGGGGGAGAAAAAGTAAGATAGTTTTACCTTATTCTGACTATACAAATATTTCAGATATATTATGATTTAAATGTTACAAATAAACCAGCGGATATGAACTGAGTGTTCAACTATTTCTATCTAAGAAAGGAAAAAGCATAAGAAGCATTAGAAGAATTGCAAGCCCTGTCCGGGTAGCTCAGTTGGTTAGAGCATACCCAGTACGCCAACGTTTGATCATCGCCCAGTCAGGGCACATGCAGGAAGCAACATATGAATGCATGGGTGAGCGGAACAAATCAGTCTCCACCACCCCCTTCCTCTCCTTTCCTCTCTCCTTTTCAAATCAACTTTAAAAATATTTTTTAAAAGAATAACAAAGAAAAATTGTGACAGATTTGGACTGCATAAACAATCAAACCATCTAGAGATTAGAAAGCATCATTAAAGGTTAAAGGTCTGAAGACATACTGGATAAAACATTTAAAACAAATGGATCGCTTCTCTCAGCCTTTTGGCTAAGATCAAGTGTAAAACAAATGAAAAAAGGGTTAACATATGTAATGTAGAAAGAGCTCTTACAAATCATTAGGAAAAACATCCCCCCAACAGAAAAAATGGGCACAAGAACGGATTTATTTATAGAAGAATAAATGCAAATAGCAAGTAAGCATATATATGATTACCCTAGAAATAAAAAATGCAATTAAAACAAGTTACTATTTTTACTTATCAAAATGACAAGGAAGAAAAAATAACAGTGAGAAGAATGTGCTAATTTAATTATTCTCAAACAGTAATGGAGAGACTGTAGTCAACATTTCAAAGTGATTTAATGATATGTAAAAAAAAAAAGAAAGAAATTGACATAGTTTGTATGATTGACCCAGTAAACCCACTTATGATATCACAGCCTAAGGAAATAATCAGAGCTGAAAAATAAAAATTTATGTACAGGGCAAAAATATAAAATTAGACAATAAGGAAATGATTAATAAGTAATGACACATTCATATGTGGAATATTAACAGCCCTTAAATTCATTTTTCAAAGAATAACCTTGGCAAACTGCTAGCTAATCTAACTGCAGGATAAAATATTGCACAATTGGAATTGGAATGCTGCAAATAAATCAGCTTCATCTTCACTCATGTGAGGTGGCTCATTAACAACAGTGTCTGTGTAGCGAGCACTAGAAAAGCCCAGTGACTGTTGAATAAGAGCAAGGTGCTCACTCGCCAATAGAGCAGACACTCTCCAACCCTCTGTCTTGGACCCTCAGAGTCCATGCCTGCGTAAAATTAATAATCCGAATAATGTTTTGCAGCCTGGCCCATAGTTCCCACAGCCACCCCCAGGCACCTCGTCTTTGCTGCCAGGCTGCCTCGAACCGCTGAGTGCTTGGTTGGCATCTCCTCTGGCCATGCTTGTGACCACACTCTAACATGGAATAATGGATTTTTTTAAATATTGGTATATTTTATCTAACCTTGAGAGGAATCAAATTAACTTAGGTTTTCACCATAGGCTATCTACCCAACTGTTTTTCAGGTAGATTATGATCAGTATGATCTTGCAAAATCACCAAGAGGTTATTAGGGAGCGTTAAATGCCACCTCTGAGTCTCCTCCTTCTTCAGGCGAGTAAGCATGTGTCTTGTTGTTTGACCGTTCCCGTAATCCCATGGCCCCTAAGCAGCATGACAGCCCACTATCCCCAGGAAAGGTGGCACTGGCAAGACACTATCAACATCACTGTGTGCATTCTCATGTGCCACTGCTAGGGCACCTCCTTTGATAACTCTGCGCATGAATGTAAAGTAGCTGGGATTAATGGGAACCCAGGAACAGGCAAAAAGTAGCCCTTGAGGACTGTAATCCATGACCTCAGCCCAGTGGAGAGACAGAAGGTGTGTAGTGATCACATCCAAGAGACAAATGATAGTCAGAGGCCTCACACCACAAACAGCCCCTGTTGCTCCTGTGATGTAAGTAGAAGAGACATGAGGGACAAGCTGACGGAAGCGCCTTACCTAAATCAGAGAGTGTAATAAAAAACTAAATGCTTCATCTTCAAGTTCTGGATATTAGTGCAACGTACCTAAATCAGAGAGTGACAAAAAGCTTTAAGCCCATGACCTGTGGGGCAAGTACAGGTGTAAGCTGGCTCTGGGGCATTGGTGTTCAGGTGGTAGGAAAAAATCAGAAGGAATTGCTTGAGCAGTTTCGAATGGAATGGGGGTTGGTAGCTGCCCGTTGAGAAGGTCAGAGGAAGCCAGGGAGTCAGACCTACTGAACAGTAAGGCAAATTAAGTGTTAAGGACACTCAAAGCAGGAGAAGAACCTACCTTACAACTCCTCACTTCAGGTAGAGTCCAAAGAACACAAACCGCCGAGCACAGTAAAGCTAGTGGTCAAATCCGGGGCAACCATGAGAAATGAAAATGCCTCCAGCAGCTCAGAGCACAAGGGGAACAGGAGCGATGACTGAAGGGTCCATAAAAGCTCAGAACCTGTATCCATCTCTTAAGAGCGGCTGAGCTGGCAGAAGGACAGGGGGAGAAAGAGAGAAACAGAAACTTCCAAAAGGCAGGTTGCAACCTTGACTCAGGTGAACCCTGCCGTATCCTGCAGCAATGAATATTCCTCTCTTCTAAGATTTCCTAAAGGTCACTATATTGCTTAAAGTCCACAGGCTGTCTGGAGTAAATGGAAATTTATAAAAACTGAAAAACTGATTTCTTAAAGAAGAAATTATAATAGCATGAGTGCATTTCTCTTATATCTGATTTAGGCATGTGTTACCTATGCAAACTATACTCTGCATGTTCACTTAAGTAAAATAGTGTTGTTATTATTAAAATGAGAGTAAGAGTAAAATTTAATTTTCTAAAACTAATACCGACAATGAGTTTTAAATCTACCTTCTTTCTTTTGGATGCAAAATGTTGAGATGTTTGTCCTTTCATTATTTTTTAAATGTTCATTTCTGGTGAACTAAGACACGTAATGAAATCATTACCAGAACTACAGTATAAATAAATATTTTACCCTCTGACTATTTAATATAGCAATAACCTTTACCATCTAATATTTATCATTCATATCACACAAAATAGTCACAAACCTAATTTTGCTACTGCCAGTATTGATACACTGCTGATCATTTGTGATTATAAATGTTTATGTCACTTTTGTAATTAAGGGGTTAGAATGATGCGTTTGTACTCCCCCAAAGGAACAAAAATTTAGAGGACAAAATAAACTTGCACCTTTCTGAAATATCTGTATGCTGATGAGCTCATGGGAAGTTTTCTTCAAAAATACAAAAGAGTCTGGGTAAATTTAATCTGAACAATCAGACCTTGTTGAATAAATTCATTAATAGTTTTCCTTTGCTGGCTGCCCACTTTGTATGGCAGTATGTTAAATGAGACACTCTTTAAGAATATTCAACCTTCAGGTTGTCCTGGTAAAGGAAAAAAAGTCAATAAATTAACACTAAAGCAGATCCTGCAAGACACAAAAATTAAATTCTGAAAATTCAATGCATTTTGACATTTTTTATTCCTGTAATATTCACATACAGGCATGTAAATTTATAAGTTTATATAAATGTGACCATACGATACATTCCAGGATTCTTTTTTATGCAGTATTTTTTCATTTTCTATTTTCGTCCTATTTTCTTCCCCACCCCTCTGTTCTCCAAAGTACATTACTCTCCTTTAAAAGATCCCTTATTATAAAATATGAATTCTTTAATATTTTTGCAGCTATGCATGCTTGTACTTATACACACATATGGACATGTAGAGATTTGTATTCTTTTATATAAATAGGATCATAATACAAACACTTATGTGTCTTGCTTTTCTTCCTCAGTATTTTAGCAGGAATCCTACACATCAACTGGAATTGCTATGTTTATTCTTTTCACTGTGTTCCCTGTATGGAATATACAGTATTCCCTGTGTGGATCACAATAATTTATATAACCATATTTCTGTTGTCAGATATCCACTTTGTAAATTTTTTGCCACTATGGAAAATGTTGCACTAAACATCTTTGAAAATGTCTTTGTATCCTAGGATTTTAATTTCATGGGATAAATTCCCAAAGTTGGAGTTACTGAGTTGAAAGTTATTTTTGGTTTTGATGAATTGCTTTGTTAAAAGGCCCTGAATATTGACATTTCCTTCACAGTTTATGAAAACACACACTTTCTGACATCCTGTCCAGCAGTTTTATCCTTCTTTTTAATCTTTGCTAATGTGTCTGAAGTAAAATGATATTTTGTTGTTATTTTAATTTATATTTTTTGTCTACTAGACAAAGGCACCGTGCTTATTGGCCTTTGGAATTTGCTCACCTTGACTTTCCTGTTTATATCTTTTTCCCATTTTCTTTTGGTCTGTGTTTTTATAGTCATTTGCTTGCACTCTTGTATATTAGAAATATCAATCCTTTATTTGGCATCTGTGTTATAAGTATAATTTTTTAAATCTATTGTGTGTCTTTTGATTTCATTGCCCCATTATGGTTTTCATCTATTTTTTAATGGACAAATATGTCTGCCTTTTTATGGCTCCTGGATTTTGGGTGAGACATTTGCGCCTTGGCTGGGTGGCTCAGCTGGTTGGAGCATTGCTGAGGGCGCATGCCTCGGTTGTGGGCTCCATCCCAAGTCCGGGACAGGTGTGGATGTATGGGAGGCAACTGATTGATGTTTTCCCTCACGTCAATGTCTCTCTGGCTGTCTGTCTCTCTCTCTCTCCCCTCACCCCATCCCCTCCTAAAATCAATAAACATGTCCTTGGGTAAGGATTTTTTTTTTAAAGACATTTATGCCCCTCGATTGTTCATGAGCCCCTAAGTTCTCTTTCAAGAGTTTTGTTGGTTTTTTATTTACATTTTTCTTTAAAGCATCGGGATTTTATTTTTCTCTCTGGTGACAGTAGAGGTCCAGTTAACATGAGTATATTGAGTATCTACCATTGATTTAGCACTGTGTCTCTAGGCTGAGATGGAATCAGCCAAACCTCTTGTCTCCAAACACTTAGCACATGCAGACCACCAGTGATAGGGCAAGAGGGCATCAGAACCTAATCATGATCTCCGCCATCCAAAACATAAGGTCTCATTATTTAGAAAAACAAATCCCAGGTGAAAAAATAGTAAGCTTTTATATATTTTGCTAGGGCTGCCACCCAGCCACGGACTGGGTGGCTTAAACAACTGAAGTTTATTTCCTCATGGTTCTGGAGGCTAGAATTTCAAGATCAAGATATTGGCAAAGTTGGTTTCTTCTGAGACCTCTCTCTTTGGCACGTAGATGCCAAAGATCTCCTTGTGTCTTCACAACAGCTTCCTTCTGTGTGTGTCTCTGTTCTAATCTCTTAAAAAGGTTCCAGTCATGCTGGGTCAGGGCCCACTCGTATCACTTCACTTTAAAGACCCTTCCTCTAAATACAGTCACATTCTGTGGTACTGGAGCTTAGGATTTCAACATATGAATGTTGTGGAAACGTAATCCAGCCCGTAACTTGTTTCAAGTGATTTGTGCAGCCTATAGGCACCATTGGTGTTCACATAAGAAGGAAATCACTGGACCATCAGTGAAAGCTTCAGGGACGAAATGGGACTGGAGACAGACGCTGAAGGATGCTTAAGATTTCAGTGAGGCAGTGGAAAGCCCTGCTGTAAGAAGATGAGAATAAACCAAGTTACAGTTTTAACCATGGTGTGTCAGGGTTCTTATGAGGCAACTGGGCTGACCAGGGGAGATAGTTAATTTGGGGGGAAAGTGGAAGGTAAAGCTGAAACTGCTGATTGTAAGTAATCTGGATTTAGAAGTTTAGGTTTAATGAAGAAAGAAAGAGAAACTTCACAAACTTTTTTGAAAAATGAAATTTCTTACAAATGAAAGTCAGATTTTCCTTCCTGAAATACCACTTCAGTATTGACTGGAAGTTGGTGGTTGCCTATTTATAGAAAACGAAGAGGAGGGAAGAGACAAGGTGACATCAGTATTTTAAACCTGGGGGACAGAAATAACAGTGCCAGTGAGGTTGTGGTACGCAGAATTCTGGATTGGGAAGAAAGGTGACTGCTGATCCCTTTGAGTCTGGGAGTCTGAGATGAGAATATCCAGGAAGAAATTCAGGCCAGACCTCTGGGGGGCTGAGACGGGCAAACCTGAGGTGTGCCCTAGGGAGTCGTCAGTGTGCAGTGCACTGTGGGAAGTGTAAGTGGCTGAGAGGGGCTCGATTCAATCCAGAAGGCAAAGGGATTATTTACTCATCCAGCAAACTTCTATTCCGCATTTACTATGTGTCCAGCATGGCCTCAAGTGCCAGGAATACAAAGATTAATAAGATAAGGTGTCTGCCCTCAGAAACCTCGTCCTTAACCATGAAGGCAAGGAGTGATCGATAATGTTAAACGATGAAGAAGTCAGAGATGATAAGGACAGATAAAGGGCCTCTGATTTGTCAGTAAAGGGACCACCCTTGACCTTCCAGAAGGCAACTTCAGTAGCGTCTTGGTAGTAGAAATCAGATTGAATAGGGGAAATTTGATGAGAAAATGGAGACAAGAGCAAGACTTTTTTTATTCCCAGAACCTGACTTGTTTTTCACACTCCTTGTGTTCATTCAAATTCCTTGCCATTTTTAATTTAATTAATTTTTGTTACAATAGTATTGTTCTGATATTTTAATTCAGACTTTAAGTAATATTAACAGTCAAGTTAAAATTCAGTCACAGGTCACTTTCATGTTTCTAAAAAGAAAATAACTTCATACTGTATTTCTATATTTCTTTCCATTCACATTCAAATAAATAATATAAGTGCATACGACCAATATATTTTAAAATGATAAAACTTTGCAAGAGCCTATAGAAGCTGTTTATTAAGCAGCACTGGGGCAGATAATAAGCAAAGAGAAGAAAAGTCATTTTAAAAAACACTGTTTATGGTGGTGGCAAGAATTCAGGTTTTCCTATTTCTCCTTATACCTGTGACAGTCTTAAGATAGGACACTTAAATTCCTTCCACTGCCTGTTCCTGCAAGAGAAGGGAAAGAGAGAATGGGAGAGGAGTTTCCAGGGACTGGTTGGAAAAGTGCTTTCGCTCCTCCTAGTTAGTATTTAGTCTGTTACTGACCTCTATTCAACATGCGCTTAGTAACAAAGATCTCATTTTCTTTTGTTTTATTCAAAAAGGATGGTAATGTATGATTGTCATAATTTTCTCTGATTAACATTGTTCTATGCATTACACCTCTTGGAAGTACTCCCAGTTAGTTGATATATGTTCATCATCCAGCAATTTCCCATAAATGTTGAAATGCATGAGCTGGATGACATTAGGCTATGAATGTTCACCTGGTGGGTCGGACAAGGGACTAGAAAGCTAGACATCAGTGCGTCCCCTCCACCCTCGCTGAAGCTGATTTACACTGCCAGTCATGGTTGTCTACACATAGTAAGTATTAAATATTCTTTGATTTGATTCTGTTTGACTTGATTTAATTAGTTTTGGTTTGGAGCAATTCAGTTTCTCTGTGTCTTGTACATCTAAGAATTAAGGATCATTACTGCCCCTGTATTATACACAATAATGATCTATTACTCACCTTAAAGTTCAGCTAAGAAATGTCTACTCAAGTATCTGTTAAACACGGGCTGTTCTCCAATAATCACCCAGATCCCTTTTCTACCCTGATCCTTACATATCTATAGAATAGACATTTCTGCACAAATGCAGTCAGCAGATGGGGTGTCAAGAATCATGAAAAATAGAAGAAATATTCTGTGAGAGCCCTGTTAGCTCTGTCAATAGAATGACCCTAACAACCAGGTGTGCTCTGATGATGTTGCTGCTGCTTTGAAAACTTGGCTATATTGACAGAAAAGGCAAAAAAAGATGACAAACATTCTTCTTTCTTGGTCAAGATTTTTGAAGTCAGGTCTGAACATTCTAATAGTGTAAGGTTCTAAATTTTGGCAAAAGGTTGGATTAAGCTTTTAGAAAAGAGTCAAGCCTGCAGATAAGCAGTCTCCTTGTTTGGGCCATTACATGAGGTGGTGCTTTCAAGTGAAGATCAGGCAGTGTTTGGATGGGCAGGTGGCTGTGTGAGGCTGGCAGCAGGGGGAGAGAAGGGGACAGAAAGAAGACTCTGTGAGCATTATACCCATTTTAAAAGATTCGTTAGCAACTTTGTCTACCCACCCCCCCATCCACCCTCTAAACTACACTATGCTCTTCCGCATCACCAAACTACACATTTCTTTTCTTCCCCTTCTTTTCTCCCCCTTACCTCTCAGAGTCCTAGACCTCCAGACAATTGGAAGGAAGCACATGGTGAAAATATGATAAGGGTCGGTTGGGGAAACAAAGGTATTGCCTCTTTCTCCCAGCTTTAGCCTTGGTGGTGTGTATGTAATATTTTATTTACCCCAAAAGGGAAACCTTGCTTGATGATTGTCTTTGTAATTGAATACTTGTTTATGATACCTTTCTTGTAGGTATTTCTAAAGGAGAGGAACCAAAAATACTGAGACCCCCAAGACGGCCCCGGAAACCCAAAACATTAAATAACCCTGAAGACTGCACATACTATTATCTACTACACGTAAGTGGCTCACTCTTCTCATCAGCGGGAGCCATAGCATTCACAGAACAGCAGCCACACCAGGCCTGTCCAAGGGGAGGACTCTGTAAAAGGGAGATGCCCTCTGTTTCTGCTTTCCTCTCCCCGCCTTGGCTGAGGATCTGGGCACTTGGCTGTCCTGCGGCCGCTCTTCCTCACCGTCCGGGTCTCTCCCACTGTCCTGCAACCCCACGTCCTCCCAGAAGTTTTCTCTGCTGGTCCATTCATCCGAGCTGAGATGCACATATTAACCCAGAAAGAGAATCCTACCGTAGCAGGAGCTCTCTGGAGAGGGACCTGATGTGAGTGGGTGAGATATGGTCAAAGTAGAGCAAGGGAAGGGAGAGGAAAAAGAGACATTTATTGAGCACCTTTTATTTTCTTTCTTAAAGAGGACTTTTATTATGGAGAAAGTAAACACATACAAAAGTAGAATAGCATAATGAACTCTCATATCCATTACCATCTTCCTCAATTATTAACATATCTTATTTCCTCTATCCATTTACCCCCAACTCCATGGGGTGATTTTGAAGCAAATACAAGGCACCATATATTTTCACTTATAAATATTTCAATATCAATCTCATAAAAAATAAAGATTTTTTTTAAAATTACTACAACCATTACACCACAAAAAATTTAAATTCTTAATTTACTCAATAGTTTAAACATGTTTATCTCATTCATAAAACTGGTTTTCAGTTTTTCTTTATTTCTGTTTCTTTTCCAAGTCATTCATTTCATATTTTATCTGCAATTAGTTATGTCTGCTATGCTCACTTCCCTTTTAAATTCCAGGTCTGGAACAAGGCATGTTCACCTGCCTTGTAATATGTAACCCTAGAAACAGCCCTTAAGGGGGCATTCCCATACCACAGATGAGGACTCAGACACAGATAAGGTGCTTCTCAGCTATCAGGTCATTAACAGTACTGAGGTCTCATGCGAGCTCATTGCATCACCCCTGCCAGCCTGCCCTTCCTCTCCTGTTCCTGTTCTCCAAATGCCACCATCATCCACTTGGTTACCTAAGCCAAGACCTCGTGTTACCTTGACCTGGCCTCTCTCACACCTGACACCTAACCATTCACTCTGAAGTATGGCATCTGCCCGCAAAGGCTGGCTCCCATTCATCTCCATCTTCTGGCCTCACGGCCTTATTTCAGACCATCATTCTTCCTCACCTGGAATGCTTCAGGGCCCATCCAAGTGCTTCTCATCTCAGCCTCTCAAGCCTGCACTCAAAAATTTCTCTAAACCGTCAATTTGATCATGTTCCTCCCTTGCAAGTCTCTTTATAGCTCAGCAACTCCCTCGGCATAAAGCCCAGACTATTCCTGAGGCCAAGCAGCAGAGAATAAGATTAGAAAGGGCCAACCATTTCATATTAACCTGGAATATAAGTAGTGAATGATGCTCAATAACAGTTATTGATTGCCACTGGAATGACAATTGGCTGCTGTGGCTTCAACAACAGATACCATTCTTGATAGGAGAAATAAGGAGGAAGGCTTATGACCGGAACCAACCAGTCGGTGAGACCGGAGCAGACTCTGAGCCTCACAAATGAGTCCCTGCCCCCCAGAATCTTACACTGTCGTGGAACTACTAGTTTTTTAATGAACATAAAGTGTTTCAATATATCTTAAGTTATTAGTGACTAGAATCCTTATTGTAACCCCGAGTCTTTAAATCTGTGACTTCAGTGAAAAATAAAGCACAGAAAACTAGCCTGTTATTATAAGTGAAAATGGACCATGTGTTCTTACTTATCTGGCCCTTACCAGGGTTCGGGGCACTACACATAAGAAATTTATTTGTAAATTTACAGAAATGATGGGACCCCATTCCCTTTACCCATCGAAACACTGTAATTTTAAGTGGTTTTCATGAAAATCTTTCTAAAACACATTATACCGCACACTTTAAACATTTCCTTGATGACCCACGGTCACTGTAGTGAGCAAAAATATACTTTATTCAGGTCTATGCTCATCAGCAAGGCTCCCTGGCCACCGTGTCTAAGGCAGCAACCTCGTCTCTCTGCATCTCCCCAGCTCGGCTTCATTTTTTGTTCAGGGCATATACAAATATCTATTTCTCTGCTTGTTTCCTGTCTGACTGTCCCCTGTAGACTATAAGCTCTATTAAGACAGGGACCTTGCTCGCTGTGACAGCCCCACTGTTGCTGAAACATGGGGGTCACTCGTAGATGAAAGACCGTTTGGTAAATAACACACTGCTGTCGTACAGTGCTCGGGGGGCTGCCAGGCTGTGCAAACGACGTCCCCGAACCTGCTCATCACGGACAGCTGTGCTTTCGGTTTTTACTTATTTTTATAGCCTTTGTTTCTCCTTGGATGTCACTGCTTACTACAGTCATTCTGACCATCTTAACATCAATACCAGCTCTCTTCTATGATTGGATGTTTTTTATCTCTTACAACTGGGAAATGTTGCTATAGTTGTGTCCAAAATAAGAGCAGGCTGAGCCCGAGAAGCATGCCCCCAGAGGGGAGAGCACTCGCTGGGCACGCACGCCCCGCAGTGACGGTGTGGGGGGGCTGCTCTAACGCTCAGAAGCTGGACAGCCGTCCAGGAAATTACTCAGGGCCAATAGTTTCCTCAAAAAGAGTAACTGAACACATCATTTCAAAGGCTTTCCAGTTTATTATCTTCTCCAGTACCTCCCCTGACTACCGTAGGTAGTTTGGCCATTCTTTCTCTCCCTCTTTCTTCCATCTTTTTTTTTCCCCATCATTTTTCCCCCTATGTTTTGGCTACTTTCCTCATCCTTGTGAAGACCTCTAAATAAGCAGTGTTGCTGTATTTCCAAAAGGAATGTAAGTAAGACTGTATCTACTGTGATAGAGTGGATGAGAAATTTAAAGTTTTGTTATAAAATGTGCTTCTTTTTGTCAAGTAGGGGGAAGGGAGCGTGATGCAGCTGAGTCTTCAATGTCCTGTGAGCTAAGACCTTGGGTCTTTGAAGGCTTCCTCTAGAAACACCCTCCCAGGACTATCTTGTCTGCAGGTCACCTTTGTCTCCTTGTCTTTCTCCCTTCTTTACTCTAGTTCCCTAAGAAACTGCCATGGGACATTTGCGTCTTTATTTTCACTTCAAATTTCAAATTGGTAATTTGTAATTTCAAAATTGTAATTGAAAACATTGTTCATCTTAGCGATAAATGCCCCTAATATAAAGTCCCATGGGTTAACATTTATATTAAACCCTCTCCTACAACATACACTGTGCTTCCTTCTCTGTGATAAAGAAGGCCGTTTCGCGCTTCCCTTCGGGACTCAGCAGCAAGGAAAGTAGGAGACAAACATGAGGCCCCATCTTAGCACAGTTCACTTTTGTCCTCTCTCTTATTTAGGACTTCCGTTTTCTTACCTTGATTGTATAATTGCTTCTGTTATAAACTATCTTAAATAATTTTTGGAAAAATTTATTGTCAAGTTACATTTCATTAAAATATTAGCACAGGCGAGAGTGAAATAAAGCCTGGACGATATTCCCTCTTCTAAGAATTCCTGTAACTGAGAACCGATTTATATATATCGCCTCCCAGGGAGAAAGGCTGATCCAGAATTAAAAGGGGTCCTGGCCAGCCTGAGAATTCAAGGGCAGAATGTTACTTGATTGATTCTTGGTTGTTTAAAGGGCATCTCTGCCTCTTGACATCATGCCATCATTTCAGCATAATTTTGGATTGTAGAAAATTGTTCTCAAGAACAAGCAGACTTTTTTCCAGACAGTGGACCGAGAAGACAGGACCTCTGTCTTATTAAAACAACAACAGCAACCACAGCAAACACCACCCTGATCCCAGGGATCATTAACCGGACCACTAGGGGCCATGTACCTAAGCTGGTAATATAATTATTTGTAAGCACGTCCTAGCCTAGGGCATTGGGTCAAGAACGTAAAATAATAGGGAATGGGAGGGAGAATAGGAATGTAATTGGCATCCTGCACCTTGCATTGTTGTTTTCTGAAAGGTCCACTCCCAGACTTGGTGCATTTAAGCAATCACTCCCGCCTCGTCCACCCACTAAAATGCTAACCAAGAAGTATTAAAGAAACTATGCGCTGTTTGACTCAGCCAACATTTTAGTGTATTACAAATGATAAATCATGAGGGAAAATGGTTACATGTCTAAAAATACTGGGAAAACCCTCAATATTTGCAAACCATTGTTAATTACCATTTTTAATATTTTGCACTTTTATGATGCCAGCCAACTTGATATCTGCATTAGGGTTTCCACAATTAGAATATCTTCAGCTTGTTCAAGGTGAGTGTGGTATTTGTTTATTCAGCCTGAGAGACATATATGCTTTTCTAACATGTAATTATATGAGCTCAAATACATTGAGCTAGCACACAGGGAGACACATAACTAGTGTTGCAATACCAAAGATAATACTGCTTTGTATGTAAGGTAAAGTATTGAAACTAAAGTATTGATTAAAATATATTTAATCATATGTTTACTCAAATACTGTAATTTGTACCTTGATACATAAAGTTCTCAACTATGAAAACATTCTGCAAATGAACATATATATCATCCATGCAGCTACTTTTATGCCATAATGGGCTCCTATAGGTTAATGATGTCAATTTCATTCTTTCGTAAACAGTTGCAGCTGCCCTCACTATCTACCCATCTCCTTTACCTGCAGACAGGGACGACATAGAAACAAGACATCAAAGCAGCCTTATTATCCACTAAATCACAAATGCATTTGTGAAGAGAGATGGATTTTCTGGAAATTCTAACTTTTTCCCCCCTACTTGTAGGTAGATAGACCTTATGTAATCTTGTGTATTATGGTCACTGTGGTAAACTCTTTTTTTTTTTAATGGAATGCAAAAATTAATTTCAGTCCAGTCATGGTAAAAATAGTCACAGATTCATAATTAGTAAAATCTGAGTAAATTATATTTATTCATATCTTTAAAATATTGTGTATGCTGGTTTATTTCTAAGTTAACTTTATAGGAACAAATGTATTTATATATTAAGATTATAGTAATATACCAATCTCATTATATTAAGATCATAATATTTATAGATTTTTAAAATTATTCTCTTCCTTTTAGAAGTCAATCCAAGAAGAAAAACGAAGACCAAGGAAAGATAGGTAATTATGTTTTTCTGAATTCAATAAGTTATCTTATCAAATGAAAATGTAAATCTGTATGTTCAAATTAGATTAATAATCACCAATTTTATGTGGACAGATTGGGAGGGTAGTGTGTTCTCAATGCATTTATATTATAGATTCCTGTACGTGGTTTGAGATCTTGTCTACTGGAAATACACTGCACTAGCACAGTGCGAAGTGTATATTAAAAACTCAAATGGTTTTGAATGAATTAAACTGTCCCAGTACAGAACTTACTGGGTTTGGGGTTTTGTTTTGTTTTTTTTTGGTCCATTGATGTGGTTTGGGCAATTTGAACATGCCTATGCCCATGAACTTTCTTTCCCCAAATTCCTTCTTGCTTTTTGTTCTTAGAGACAAGATGTGCTAAATCTTATTTTTATGGATTTGTTAGGAAGGTAAGGTCTGTGTCACCGGCAGGTGTAGCACACTTAAATTCATACTGTTCCCTGTCTCCTGTAATATTTCAGCTGACCAATACTTTACTATTTCAATCAACTAATTTCCAGACAATGCTAATAACAATTAAGGCTTCCTCTGTTAAGCATGAGCAGACACAGAGCTCCTAATTTATGAATCCATGGCATTCTGAAAGTTCATTTATAAATTGGCATCTGGAGCTCATAGAGCTCTTTTCCCCAGAAGCACCATAACATCTGATAGTTGCCCAGACCTGTCCCTGGCTACCTCATATGAAGTCCCATCACACTGCAGATAACTGAGCACCACAGGTACCAGAATCACAGTCAGAGTAAATCTAAGAATTAAAATGTTTGAGGACACACCCCATGCATATGTTATGTGCAGGAATTCAAATCTAGCACACAAAAACATAATTCTCTAAAGACAAACGGGTAGGGGAATGGCAGAAGGTTAACTGTAAAGGAAGTAAGGTAAGATCATGAAACATTGTGTACATCAATGTACTGATGATTGATAAAAGTGGAAAATGCTTTGTGTTAGTATATAAAGTGGCCCGAGGGGTCTGTTGTGAATTCTGGCCTAGACTAGCAAAACTGGAACATTGTAATTACCGGCTATCTGGTAACTACTACTGTTGTGTCCAGTTGAACATGACAGAACCAGAAAAACCCCTCCAGCAGTTAATATTCTCTTAAAAGTAAGAGATAAATGTTTTGCTTTTCTTTTTAATTTATGGTATGTGCTATTTTTGCACATTTCAAGACTACTCCTATTTTATTGACATTTGCGTGTTACTCTAAACTACAGTAAATACTTTAAAAGAAGAAAGCAAAGTTCCTGTAAGTTTAAGTGAATAGAAAATTTGATTGATACTGTGGTGTGTTCATGTGTTCATTTGCAGTCAGGGGAAATTATTAGATTTGGAAGATTTCTATTATAAGGAATTTTTGCCCACTCGTTCTGGACCAAAGGAATGTAACCCTAGTTTAAGAGGACGAAGACAACAGAGAGAACTCCAGAATCAATGTTTTAAGGCTGATGAAAGGTAATACACTTCACATTAAAGTTTAGCATTTTCAATTTTATACTCACAATTCCATTTTTTAAACACTTTCATTTTATGTATGACGAAGCATTTAGTAAGAAAGCATTACTGAATATTGCTCTCTTATGACTGATATGTTGTCTAAAAGTAAAACTATAAATATTTTGGTAGTTAATGACAGCCCAGTTTTTCTAGAACAATACCAGTTTATACCTGTTTTCTTGATGGAATCATTAATAGCACCCCCTCCCTTTAAAAGTTCCTCAGTTAGGATGATAAATTTATGGTCATACGAATTAAAAGCAATAAACCAAATACAAAATTGTGGTTAAGCTCTAACCAATGTAATTTTAATCACTTATATTAGTTTCTCAATTATGCTGTGTAATTTCCCAGAATCAGTGATGTCAAACCAAAAAAAATATTTGGGAGAAAGAGTATATAGAACTATGTAATTTGGATTTGATTTCTTACTTTGCCACTGAATTTCATATCAAGTAACAAACTGTTTGCAGCCTGTTTACTATTGATGTCTTGGGGATTTTTTTCTTTCCCCAGAAATTCTTCATGAAGTTTTGAAATTATGGGCACATAATAAGATGGAATTGTGGTGTATGAGAAATGAGAGCAATAACGGGCTATGAAAACCCGTTTTCTCAAAGTCCTAAATGAACATCCTGTCAGCCTAGGGTACTCGGGTCCCCTTCCCTGTCTCTTCTGCAGAGTGAGATGGTGGTTAAAAGAAAAGATTTTAGAGTCAGACACTCTCAGATTTGGATCTTAATTCTGCCACTTAGTAGTTGAGTGACTTTATGTTGCTAGACCTCTCTAAGCTTCCATTTCCACATCTGCAAAGGGATTTACTAATAACTGCCTCACCATGTTGTCTAGAAATTAATGAATGATATATGTAAAGCAGTTAACGCCAGATGTGGTGTAGAGGAGGTAGTGCATAAAAAAGGCTATTACCATCTTTACTTGCTTTCCTAGAATCTCCCTCAACTATGATTTCTTCCCCTTGTACCCAAAAGAAGATGCATTCTTTCATCTTGAGATCAAGAATTGTAACATGCTTAGAGATGTTCCATTCCAAACACAGAGCTCTATATAGGAGAACACCAAGTCCAGAAGAATTGAGTGACTTGCCCAACATCACACAATGAGCTAGAGAACCAAACTCCAAGCTTTTTCACTCCCTGCTCAAATTGTTTTTCACTAACTTACCTGCTTCCTATTTTAACAACCCAACCCAGTCTGCATCCTCCCCAGTACATTCTCCCCCTCCCCCACAGCAGACACACACACACACACACACAGAGTCAAAACATTACATCCCTTAGGTACTGCCTGGTCTTTTAGTGTCTATGGATGTGTAGTTAGTGTTCACTAGAACAGTAACGCCAAAAGTTAGCATTGACTGAGGCTAAGCACTTGTGCTGAGCACTATGCTAGTATCTCATTCAATCCTCACAGCGACCTTCTGAGGCACTGACTGTTATTGCCCCATTTCATAGATGAGGATGCTAAGTCTACAAAGTTTAGTGGCTGCAGATACTCATCTAGATAATAAGTAATGGAGCCAGCATTTGAACATGGCCCTTCTTGAGTTTAATTTATTTAAATCCTCACCTGAGAATACGTTTATTGATTTTAGAAAGAGAGGAAGTGGGGGAGAGACAGACAGACAGACAGAATGACTTTGATGTGTGAGAGAAACATCAATTGATTGCCTCCTGCATGCTACCTGACCAGGGATTGAACCTGCAACCTAGTTATGTGCCCTGACCAGGAATCGAACCCACAGCCTTTTGGTATATGGGGTGACATTCCAACCAAGAGAACCACCCAGCCAGGGCAAGCCTTCTTGCATTTAGAGTCAACAACCTTAACCACTGCTCTGTATCACCACCCTAAGCAACCCCAACTGCTGTTTGAGGAAGAGGTAGATACATTGGTGCATGACATGTGATCCCTATGTCCAAGCAACTTGACTCTTGAGAGAAAGTATATTGATCCAACAAAGCTGAACAAGGTGACTCCAAGAGGGGATCTTTCTAAACTAAGGAAGATTAAAGAGATAAAACATTCAAATGCACCATTGATAGGATCCTAAATTTAAAACAAAAAACAAAAACAACACAGAAAAGCAGCTCTAAAGGTTATTTTGGGACAGTTAAAGAAATTTGGGGCTAAGCTATAAGTTGGATGATGTTACTACTGCAGAAAGAATATATATCTTATTATATATTAAATTATGATATACTTTATGGTATATATTTATAGAATATAAATAAATATAACATATTCTATACAATATATGTTTACATTATATGTAATAAGAATAGTATATTATCCTGACAATATGTAATACACGCACACACATACATACCAAGAACAGTACTGATATCACCCCAGAAGGTGTTAGTAGATCTGGATATCAGGGACAACAGCCATGTTGAGTTCAGTGTCTCATAATGAATAAAAGTGGTGGCAGGAAGTCAGTGATTAGAGAATAGCACTAGACAGCAACAGGAGAACTGAAGTCTCCTCGTCTCCTCCTAAGATGGGATTTGGTGGGGTCCTTGTTAAGCAATAAAGAGTCATGTGGGATATTTAAGGCATAGTCAAGTTTTAATTAGAACAAGAAGATATGGAGAGGATGAAAGGGGGAAGGAGGGAAAGAAAATGGAACAAGAGTGCCTCAGTTTAGGGATAGAACCATGAAAGAAGCATCAGCAGAAAAGAGACAAAAGGATACAGTAGGGAATGTATGAAATCTGAGTGCTCTCCACCTGAGTTTGAACCCCCACTCCACTTCTCACTAGTCATATCAACTACAATTTTCTCATCTGCAGACTGAGGATGAGAAAAACTAAGGCCTTGACAAGCTGTCCTTAGAATTAAAGATAATGTCTATGATGTACCTAGCAGATAATTGATCCTCAATATTCTTATACCAGAAATGAGATGAACAGGTATGAGAATTCAAGTCAGTTACCCAAGATCCTCCCCATAGATACCACCCAAAGACCTTCCCTGTCAGGTATCCACTGAGCTCAAGATACCCTGAAAGACCTTCCCAAAGATTTTTTTTTAATTTTTCAGTTACAGTTTACATTCAATATTATTTTGTGTTAGTTTCAGATATACAGCGTGGTGCTCAATCACATACACTTAACCAAGTGTTCCCCTCGATGTTTCCAGTAGCCTGGCACCATACGTAGTTATTACAGTATTATTGACTATATTCCCTATAGTCTACTTTATACCCAATTTGTATTTCTTAATCCCTTTACCTTTTTTACCCAGTCCTCCAACCCCTCCCATCTGGCAACCATCAGTCTGTTCTCTGTTTCAATTTTGTTTGTTCTTTTATTTTGTTCTTTAGATTCCACATATAAGTGAAATCATTTGGCATTTTCCTTTCTCTGACTGACTTATTTCACTTAGTATAATATCCTCTAGGTCCATTCATGCTGTCACAACTAGTAAGATTTCATTTCTTTTTTATGGCTGAGTAATATTCCATTGTATATGTGCACTACATCTTCTGTAGCCAATCATCTATTGATAGGCACTTGGGTTGCATCCTTATCTTGGCTATTTTAATAATGCTGCCATTAACATAGGGGCACATATATTCTTTCAAATCAGTGTTTTGGGTTTCTTTGGATATATAGCCAGAAGTGGAATCACTGGTTCATAAAGCAGTTCCATTTGCAATTTTTTGAGGACCTTCCATACTGTTTTCCACAGTGGTTGTACCAGTCTGCATTCCCACTAACAGTGCACTAGAGTTCCCTTTCCTCCACATCCTTGACAGCACTTGTTGTTTGTTGATTTGTTGATAATAGCCATTCTTCCAGATATAGGGTGCTATTTCATTGTGGTTTTAATTTGCATTTCTCTGATAATTAGTGACATTGACCATCTTTTCATATGCCTCTTGACCATCTGTATGTCCTCTGGAGGAGTGTGTATTCAGGTCTGGTGTCTATTTTTAATTGGATTGTTTGCGGGTGTTTTCATGTTGAGTTGTATTAGTTCTTTATAAATTTTGGATAGTAACCTCTTATCAGGTGTATCATTGGTGAATATGTTCTCCCATTCAGTAGGTTGTCTTTTGTTTTGTTGATGGCTTCCTTTGCTGTGCAAAAACCCAAAGATTTTTTTTTAACTCTCTGTTCAGAAATGGACTAGAATAAAGGCATATTCCATCTGCAGACAAATTTGAGTCTTTCCTTTCTAGCTTCTCATTATTTTCACTTATATGCATATCCCTTCAATGACCTTACCCTTTTCTCCCTCAGTTATATTCACCTGGTAAACCCTAATACTGGGTAAACCTAACTTCCTACCCAATCCACACATGCACCCAAGTAGCTGAACATCCCTAGAAAAAACAGCCTATTATCACTTTAAACTTAGGACCACACCCTTTAGGCAGGCCTTTAGCATTACTTTGCAATATTACATTTCCCTAAAAATCCATTACTCCACTTTTCCAGTTCACTCTTTCAGACTTCCTCCTCTTTTTCAAAACTTCCTCACTCTCACCAAACAACTTCTTTTCCTGTTTTACTGAGAAAACAAGAGCAGAGAACAGACACATGCTTCCACTACCAAATCTATCACTTACCCATATACCTTTCTCAGTTTAGCATGAATGCCTGTTCGTCCTCCAGCTGAGGCCAGACCTTCCTTTTGTGCACTGTATCCAGATCCCTCCTCTACTCAAGTACTCTGCCTTGCAGTTATCACCTCTCTTCTCTACAACTCTTTACAGCACCATTTCTGACAATTTGTGAACATAATGCAATGGGACCCGTCATAAAAAGACACCCTGGACTCAGTCCCCCTCCCAGACCACCCATGTTCCTGCTCTTCATACAGCGAGAGTAACACATGAGAATGACCCAACCTCCGCCACATCCTCCTTCCCAATCTCTCTTGAGCCTCTGCCTAGGCCACCAGTGACACCTGTTTTGCCATATGCCATTATCTGCCCTCAATCCGTACCCTATTAGCATTTAACACTTTTTCTTTACAGTTACTCACTTTTTTTCTTTAAACATTTTTTCCATTTTCCTCCAGGATAGGACTTCTCTTGTGTTGCCTCCTACCACCCTGGCTCCTCCTTCTTGTTCTCCTTCGCTGATATTTCCTCATTTCACTGACCCCTCAGCATTGGCGTGTCCCAGTCCCTCCCTTTATCAACACATACTCTTCATGACCTTAAGTATCACCTATTTACTTAAAACTCCTGAACTGAAATCTCTAGCTTAGACCAGGACTTATGTATCCAACTGCCTATTCAATATCCCCTGTTGGGTATCTAATAAGTAAACTTAACATAACTAAACCAAAATCTACCCGCCCCCCTCGGCCTGCCCCAGAAAAATGCTCTCCTGCAGGTCTTCTCCATCTCAAATGGCAGCCCCATCCTTCTAGTTGTTTAAGCCAAAAACCTTGGGGATGTTCTTGATTTCTTTTCTTTACATCCCACATCCAATCCATCAGCAAACTATTTCAGTTCTACCTGTCAAGTATGACTGGAATCTGATCAATTCTTACCTCCTCTATAAGCCCAGGACAAGCCATTATCAGTCTTGCTTGAACTATTACAGTTATCTTTTAACAAGCCTACCAACTTCCACTCTGCCAGCCAGGTCCTTTTATGAATCATTCCTCTGCTCAGAACTCCAAGTAAAATTCAAGTCCTTGCCATGGTCTCAAAACTCTAAATCATGTGCCATACTATGCCCTCATTCTTCCTGTTCTCATCCCTTGCCATTCTTCCTCTCGCTCCATAAGCCACAGTGGCCTCTTTCCTGTTCCTTGAACACAATATACGTACTGTAGTCTTGGAATTTTTACACCGTTTGATTGTCATGCTGGAATGACTGCCCTTTCCTCAGAGATCTGACTGGCTTACTCCTCCTCTTCCTTCAGGTCTCTCCTCACCTATCACCTCATTAGAGAGGCCTTTCTTGACCATCCTCTGTGAAATGGTGTGTACACACAGATACACACACACCCCATCACTCCTCCCCCCACGAGCCTGCTTAATTGTGTCTAGCACTGCTCACCATCTGATTTTAAAAGCTGTCTATGGCCCTCTCTTATAGCATGCTAAACTATAAGCTCCATGAGAGCAGGGACTTCTGGTCACTCATCACCTGCACTGCTGGCTGACACCTACTGGGTGATCCGCGGATAAAATGGATGAATCTCCGTAGTTGCCTTTTAGGTAGCGCCCTACTTCCCCAGGCAAGCTGCAGAGTCCAAAGGTAAACATTAGCAGGGTTCCCCGGCATTGGGTTTAGGAAATCTGGCTCAACAGCCTCATTGAACATACTGGAAAAGCCAACAGAACTGACAACAACTGTGTTGCTAACAGAGGGGTTGGTTAGACATAGTGTGATTGTTTTTAAGAAACACTTGAGCAGTATAAAAATGCAAAATAATGGTTGTCCATTAGGTAGCTAATATAAGTATTAGTTGGTTTTGAGTTACTTCAAGCCAAAAGAAGCTCACCTTTCTGAATTACACATTCTGACGCTTTACTTAGGGGTCAGGCAAACACAAAGTCACCAGGTTCCGCCAGCCCTGCTCCTCGGCTCAGAGGAGTTTTTGAAACCTGCTGAGAAAAATTATCGCAGTTCCGTTTGACCACGATCCCGACCTTTTGAATGTCCGTTCTCAGTGGGAAATGCCCGCAGACAGTGGGAGAAATGGAGAAGAGGACCCGCCTAACTCGGGGTGGGCGGGGATGCGCTGCGCGTGCTGGCGCCGCTGACGCTTGGGGCCTGGGTCTCGCTCGCAGGTGCTGGGCGGTGGAGAACGCAGAGGAGGAGGCGGAGAATGGACCCACAAGCAATCCCTACGACTACAGGAGGCTTCTGCGCAAAACCTCGCAGCGCCGGCGCCTGGTCCAGCAGGTGTAACCCTGCTGCCACAGTGGCCGCCGAAATGTGCCCGAGACTGCGGGGTGCAAGTGCCCAAGGGGAAGACCCTCGGGCACTGAAGCCTCGGCTCGGACCTTGGCAGGGGGCGGCCCGCGGCGCTCTCCCTTGGCGAGTGCCAGTCTGGGGCTCGGAAGGAGGTGACCTGGAAGCTTTTCGGACACCTACTCTCCTTACTCCCGCAGCCTCCACCCCCACCAGCAATCCAGTTGGGGCATCCCTGTCCCTGGCCCCCAGTGTATCTCTTTGTTCACTTGTTTGCGAGTGCTTCTGAGAACCCGACGGCGCCTGAACTCTTGCTGACTCCTCCTCTCTAATTTTGCCTGACTTAAAAGATTTCTTATTTCCTGGAAACGCCCCTCCCAGGCCCGCGGGGCTCGGGCAGACAGGTTGAGTCTGCGAAACGGAAAAAAGCCAGATGGGAGAAGAAGCGCGAAGACGATGTGCAAGTTTTGAAGATGAACTTCATCCTAAACTCGTGCTTTCCTTTCCCTTGGTTATTAAGGTTATTAAATAAAGGAAGTGCCTTGGAAAGTACGTGGCTTTCAGGGCTGGTCCGTTGTGTTCCCTTTTGGGTCCCAACCAGGGAGGGGCGTGAGATGCTTTCAGTCTCCGTCAGGGAACAACCCCACCACCATCACCGGAACGCACGTAAGGTTACAACCCATACTTGGTACACAAACGTGGCCTCCAAATCTGCCAATCACCCAACGCAGTGCACGCGCGCGCGCGCACACACACGCAAAGCACACGGCCTTCCCAAACACTGCGGCTTCCTTTGGCCCGCCTGTAAAATTTTTGATCCACTATTGAGTGAGCTGTCAGATGTTTCAGGTTCTCCTCGCCTGCAAATCTGAGGCAATCTCCACTGATCTGAGTTTTGATGAATTTGAGATGGAGGAGAGAGCAGTATGTGGGTAGAGGTTTGCATTCCTTGGTTGATGCATTTTATTTTAAAATACGGGTTGAGCTCTTCTATGGAACTTACACCTTCTGTGGCTACACAACCCGGAGAGGGCGAGGAAAGGTGGCGTGGCGCTTTCATCGACGACTGACTTGGGAGGAGGGTTCTGGCTGGGATGGGGCTTTTCCCTTCTGCCGGCGTCCTTGGCTCCTACAACCCTGGCCCAGAGCCAGGAGACTTTGAGGAAATATTCGTGCAGAGGGGGAGGGCCCGTGCAGCCGGCTGGTCACGTTTGTTATGCCGTTCGCCCACCTAACCCAATCTTTTCTCCAACCCAAAGAGTTGGCACTGACAGGTCCCTTGAGATGACTCGTACAAACTCTTCACTTTACAAATGAGACCAGCCCGTAGGGAAATCTCCCACTGTGGCGGGACTGAGCTCCAAGGACAAGTTCTCTCCACGTTCTGCACTCTCCGTGAGTTCGCGCCTCAGCCTCCGCCCAGGTTTATAACCCGGAGGGAGGAGCCACCCGGGGCTGTGCTGACCCCACGTCGTAGCTGTGGCGTGTGGCCGGGAGGGGTCTGGTTCGGGCACCTAGGAAACCTGAGCCGCAGGGCACGGCTAACTGACGGGTCTGGGAGGGTGGAATCCCTATAACTAGAGGTGGGTCGGCCCCCTCCGCCCCTACCCAGCCTTCCAGCCTCCAGGTGGAGGCCTTTAGGGGTACAAGCCGAGCTCCTTGCCTGTCCTGTTCTTCAAACCAGGATTTCCGAGTGGCCCCTGCAGACCAGAGCCCTGGCAGCCTGGCCCTAAAGTTACTGCAAAGAGGGTAACTAAATCCTACCCCCCCACCACCACCACCTTTAAAGTGGAACCGGAAAAGAGAATGGCAAACGTTTGGTGAAAGGATGCAGTGTTTTTGTTTTTCTTTTATATTTATTTTCTCTCCTTTCTCTTTTTGTCCACCTCCCTTTTTTCTCTGTCCTTCAACATGTAACCACTGGGAGGACATATGGGGAAAATTGTACCATACACTCTTTGGCGAGCCTGCAACGTGATCTCTGGGTAAATCAGGGAAGAGAAAAAATAAAATAGATCAACTGAGGAAGCGGGCCGGAGCGTGGGTCCCTCTTCCCTAATTGCGGAAGTGCCTTGGAAAGCTTTTCGCCAGCGCGGGCCCTCCTCCCCTTCCCATTCGATGGCTGCTTCCTTTGTGAACTAATGCCTGTAATTATTACCTCCTAGCGCTTTTGTCATTTCCAACCCCAGCCGACGAAGGGGGAGTGGGCTTTTCTGCCAAATAAAAGTCATTATAAAGCAAATTGCCGTCTAGGGAGGGGCGGCGTTAAGGAAGGACAAATCAGATCCCAAGTGCATCTGAAGTACGGGTATTAAATAAAAAAATGCAAATACCACCCTTTGATTCAAAGTATTCCGGAGCTGCAGGATGTAATGGAGTAGAATTTTAAGTCACTGCGTTTTTAAAAATTAGTGAAATCCAGGTGTGAATTCTACCTTCCTCGTGTTTTAATCCGTTTCTTCCTTTGGGGCTTGTGTGTGTGTTTTAAATTCTTTTTTTAAAGAACCTTTCTGTTTTCGACCGCTCACCCATAATATAAAAATTCTGCCAACCCAGCCTGCTGGATTGAAGCACAACATTTGCAGGATTTGGTGTGGATTTAAACAAAGAACGTGTATCTGCACTGTTGCATAGAGAGCTGTAGAGCTGCCCTGCCCGCGGCTCAGACAGCGGAACCACCGAGTCATTACACCACTGGAGTTGTTACCTGGATCCACTGGAGCATTGAAGCCGAGAGCGCAGGAAAGAGGGGCCGAACTGAGGCCTGGTTTGGAGCCCACCGTGCCCCGTAGCCTCGAGCAGGCTTCTGAACACAGCCGGCTCTGCGACCTTCCCTGTCCCCACTCCCAGCCCGGGCCCTGCGCCCACGGTACAGGTCCAATGGCTGCGTCCGGCTCGGCTTGGGCACTGAGAAAAAGACAAAGCTTTGTGGAGAGAATTGACCAGGCCCACGTGCCTGGGGGCACAGGGCTTGATCTTGCACGAGGCCATCCTGGGCCCCACGATGCCCTTCTTAAGCTAGGTACTAGAGGTGGTAGCCAGGACCGAGGGTCCGTGGATCTCTGCTTCGGTTGCAGCTTTGGTGACTTGGTTAGAAGATCTGAGAAAGAATGCCTGGAACACAATGGAAATCAAAGGCATTCGCCCAACGAGAGAAGGGGAGCGGTACGCCGGGAATGAACGCCGCGGGAGGCTGGACGCAGCCCTTTCCCACTGGGTCCCCCTCGCCCTTTCTCCACCTGTCCAGGAACCGCTTAGTGTGCAGGACTCTGCTCTCAACTGCTAAATGAAAAGCAGCACGAATTCAACAGGCTCCGAACTCTCGGGGCGCCCTTCCTTAACAGTTTTTAGAGAAATGAAATTTTAAGAGATGAGAGACTCTTAATTTCCTCAGGAAGGGAGAAACGCCTTTTCAGCAGGCCACAGAAAAAGACAATCCCCCCACCACACACACACACATATACACACGCTCGCGCACGTGTTATCCTAAAGATTCTCCCGGAGAGGGGGTCGCTTTTTCAGGCCTTCTAAAAAGAGGAGCCAGCATGAGATGACTTCTTTCCGCCTTGGATTTGGAAAGCTCAAATTGCTTAGTTGGAAACTCTGTGCCCGCCTACCACTCATGCACGAGTCCTGTCATACCTAAGAAGCGGCCTTTCCACCCCTCCGAGGGTCAAGGTCACCAAATGACCCAATCCCATCCCCCATCTACTGTCAATCCTGCCGACGCTAGCTGCCCTCCCTCGCTGCTCTTCCTCGCCCCCCTTCCAAGAAGTTTCCATTTGTTTTATTTTTTTTCTCTCCAGTCCCATGTCCTCGGTGATAGACTCCAACATGGATTTTAATTGACTCAATCGTCAGTCTTTCTACCCAGCTGTCAGTCAGAACCTGGACTGTGGGTCCGGCGTCTGCGCTCTAAAGCGCAGGACTAGTGCGCCGCCCGGGATCCCGCGGCTTAATAGGCAGGCATTAGGCCCTTCTAAGGAGCTGAAACGAACCCTTAAGCGCGTAGGCGTCCCTCCTCCACTATCCCCTCCCCAAGCTCGAAAGCGGCTCCTGATTCCGGCCCAGCCACTCGGGCTCTCGAGGTCACAGCGACCTCAGTACCCTTCTGAAGGCAGGAGGCGCGGGAACTGCGCCTCCTTCTCCGCAGCTGGAGCCAGATCTCAAACAATACGCCAATCCGTGCGTATATAAGACTCCTCTCGGCCACCCTTCCCGCCTCGCGAAGGTCCCTCTGGTCCACCCTTCGCTGAGGCCAGCGCGCAGTCAGCAGCGTTAGCACCCTGGACAGCGCAGCCGGGTCCAGAGGGAAAGCCTGCACCCTCTCGCTCACCCTTTTCGGGAGCTCGCCTGCACATCTCCCACCTACCCTGGACTCCAGCTCGTGCGTGCTGTCTGTTTCTCTCTCACCCTCACCATTCAGCTCTTTCCCTCCCCTATTTCCCCTCCGCCTCCCCCTCATCCATCCGTATCGTGCTCCCTCGCCTTCAAAATCTCTCGGGCGCTCAGCACTTTCCCATCTCCTGGCTGTGAGAACCCTTCGGTCCCCTTCCCTATTTAACCTCTACAGCTTTCAGTGTTGTCACATCTCAAAGATCTAACTCCAACACACACACACACACGAGCGCACGCAGACACGCACGTTCCCTGTCCCTGAGTGGCATCCACCCTCTGCCGCGCGGTCGCGTGGTGCCCTCCTCCCGCCACGCATACGCACGCGCGCAGGACCGAGCCGAAGGCAGCTCTCCGACACTTCGCACTCGGAGGCGATCTGCTCCAGTCTCGCAGCGCCAATGGCATCTCCCGGCTCCGGCTTTTGGTCCTTCGGGTCTGAAGATGCCTCCGGGAATCCCGAGAATCCCGGCACAGGTAGGAGGGCCAGGACCTGCAGCAGGCAAGCTTTGAGGGTGGACTGGGGTTTGCGGAGCTAGGGAAGACGAAGGAGGTTTTCCACCTGCAACAGAAAACTTCGGCGGCTTCTCACTGCTCTCGGGGTAGGTCACTGATGGCCCAAGAGACCAAAACCTCCACAGGTCCTTATGTCCTAAGATTATGCCCCAAGATTCCTGGGCCCATTCTGCCGAAGTCTGGGCTAGCCTTCCCATCAGAGATGTCTCCTCGACCCTCAGTACCGTGGGCCTGGGACACTGCCACCATCTTGGTGTCTAGATCCTGGAGAGAGACAGAGTCACAGTGGGGAAAGGATAAATTGAAAAGGGGAGAGATTATTAGTTTGGAAGGAGAGCCTGCGCGGAAAACGAACGGCTAGGTGTGTAGGAAAACTGGTTCGAGCGAGGCAGAAAGGGAAGGGAGTTTGCCTGAACCAACTGGTACCTAGAAGGCAAGTGCAAGGGGCCGCGGTGTGGGCTTCTCCTTGAAAAGAATCAGAGAACTGAGGGCCGCGCAGAATCGCCAGGCTCCCGCTCACCTCCCGCACCTGCCCGCGGTGCCTAACCGTGGGCGGCCCCTTCCCAGACCCTGGGTTTATTGATGTTGTTCACAGAGAACGAAATTTCACACGTCCGTCTCTCTGCTCTTTCCTTTTCCCTTGCCGACCTCCTTCCTGTGTTTCCTGACAGCGAGAGCCTGGTGTCAGGTGGCCCAGAAGTTCACGGGCGGCATCGGGAACAAGCTGTGCGGTGAGTGCTCGGGCCCAAGGGAGGGAAGCGAACAGGGCTAGACGCCTGGGGCCCGCGGCGTAAAGCCACCTTCTCAGCTGTGCATCTCCAGCAGCGTAGTCCGGATTACTAAATCCGGAATGGGCGGGGGCGAGGGAGCACGGCCCCGCGGGTGGCTGACCGAGGTCCGTGCTCCGTGTCCTTGCTCAGCTTTGCTTTACGGAGACGCGGAGAAGCCGGCGGAGAGCGGCGGGAGCGAGCCCCCGCGGTCCACCTCCGGGAAGGCCGCCTGTGCCTGTAACCAGAAGCCCTGCAGCTGTCCCAAAGCGGACGTGAACTATGCGTTTCTACATGCTACAGGTAAAGGCGCCTCGCGGGGCCGCCGGGAGCCACTGCCCCAGCTCTGCTTCCCCCTCGCCCCTCCTCCCCGCCACCGCCACCGGGATGAACCCAGCGCCCTGAGCGCGACCCCAGGCTTCCAGGCAGAGGGCTAAGGCCGACCTTACGAGAATCTTCAGCTGAAAGTGAGACATGCAGGTCCTTTCCGCTGCGTCTGAGACCCGCCCCTGGCCTCTGCGCGGCGCTTGGCTCCCGCGTTGAAGGGGGCACTGGGGCCGCGATGGCCTTTCCCAAGCGCCGCCCTCGGGGCTGCAGAGGGCAGAGATGCCAGCGCACGCGGAGCTCTGTCTGGGTCAGCTTCTTAGTGCCCCTGAGGCCCAGGTTGAGACACCGTTTCCAGTTCAGAATCGCAAAGACTTTCTAGGTCTTTAAATCACAACAGTAATTTGTAGCTGGCGAGTTCACTGAAGAATGATTCTATTCACGTGAGACCTGCACGCGTTTTTGCTGCCTTGTGTTCGCACACCTAATCATACCAACACGTGCGCGCGCCACACACACACGCGCGCCCGCGTGCCCGCGAGCAGACTTCGGAAACAGCGGGCCTTCCTAATAGGCCAGAGATCCTAACATTGCATGTTCCACTTCTCCTGGTTTGCCCAAAGGCGTTCCTCAGACATTTCTGGAATTAATTTCCATAATCGTTTAGAGTGATTTACTGTGAAATAACGTTTAGGATGAACCCTGTAAAGAGGCACAATCTCTTTTAAAAATAAAGCAAACAAGTTTTGGATTGAAATGCAAGAATTTACATGGGGTGAGGGGAGAAATCATAATTTCTCTCATTCCTCCGTCTTTAAAAAATGCCTTCCTTTAAAAGTAAACACTGTTTTTTCCAGAAGTTTGTTTGTTTGTTTGTTTGTTTGTTTGTTTGTTTGTTTTTTAACACACAGCGTCTCAGTTAATTAAAAAAAAATTGCTGGATCAAGATCTTGCCTTGGTATTTTCATAGTAAAATTAAAATGTGGCATTTTGATTCCATTCCTTAGATCTGCTACCAGCGTGTGATGGAGAAAGACCCACCTTGGCATTTCTGCAGGATGTTATGGATATTTTGCTTCAGTATGTGGTGAAAAGTTTCGATAGATCAACCAAAGTGATTGATTTCCATTACCCTAATGAGCTTCTTCAAGAGTATAATTGGGAATTGGCAGACCAACCACAAAATTTGGAGGAAATTCTGATGCATTGCCAAACAACTCTAAAATATGCAATTAAAACAGGTATTGTCCCATCAGAAATAATAAAGCTCTTTTTTCTTTCACAATCTTTATTTTTTCTATAAAATATTTTCTGTTTTTTGGAGCTGCTGACATTTTCAAATTTAAAAAATTATTTTCATCATTTAAAAATACTAATTATTAGAATGATTCAAATCAAAAGCAACCATTACTATTAGTGTTAATAATGCATCTGAAGTTGATAATATCAGAAACATCTAATTATAAATCGTCATATTTTACATCGCACATATTTGGCCATGGAGATTAACACTGATGTAGAAACAACCATTTGTCAGCAGAGGCCAGTAGAAGCAACACAAAATGCAGGAAAAGGGGGAATATGGAAATGAATGCTCAAAAAAACCATGATCCAAACAAAAGCCCAAATACTAACGTAGTCCTTGTAGTTTGCTTGGCACAGAAATTATCAGAAATTGGACAAACTATCCTACGTAATTATTGAACCAGAGGGATAACATTTGGGCATTGTCTCAATTGGCCAACAGTTTAGTTTTGAACTCCAGGTTGTCTCTATTTTAAAAGAAATGTACACAAAAGAAAACACAATTCAAACTACATTAACAACTCAGCCATATTATACAATGATGTGTGCTTCATGGCCATTCTGTCTATAAGATAAAGAAAAAAGAGGGGCAAGGGACATCACATATCATTAGGGGCAAATTTACTGCTTTTTCATAGTACTTTCAGCCTCTATTTTGTAGTTCCAGGTGTGCCATTTGTTTGGATGCATTCTAAGTTTTCATTTTGTCTACACAAAGCCAGCTCTTCAATTCCCAGGTCATAATTACCTCTTCCTTTTCTATATTGTCTCTAATCATCCTGATCCATGGTGACACTACACTTCATTAAAGCAATAAAAATAAGTATGACTGAACTTTCCAGGGGGTGGGGAGGAGGGAAGACTTTGTGCATCTAAATTGGTCTGTGTCTGTTTGATTTGGAGCTAAATTTGATCTGTATCATTCTAATCAACAACAAACATCTTAGGAATGTTTGCCGTGTGATTTTAGTTCTTTGTGTGTGCATTGAGGGGGGCATTCCTTGCACATTCTTTATACCAACAGAGAGGAAAGGTGTGAATAGATGAAACCTAAGGAAATTGATTTACTGAATTATTAGTATCCACTGCTGTGAGACTACAGACTTAGAACTAGGCATGTAAGGTAAGGAATTTAGCTTGGTAATCTCTATCAAAGTCTGTGCAGTATGATTTTTGAAGGCTTATTAGATATTATTCTCAATTATGTCCATGGAGAATCTACATGATGTATGCACTAGCCATTAAAGATGGGGGTTTTTTCCCTCCCAGCTTTTCATGTATCTGTAAATACAAACCTGAACAATCCTTCTGATTCATTTTTGTTTGAGCCATTTTCCTCACCTAATATTTAAATGTTAATAGTAAAATGCTGCCTTTTTTTTTTTTTTTTTTGCTGCCAAACCAAAGTGAATCTACATAAATGTTTTATATCTTCATCCTTAAAAGCTGGTGGTGCCTGAAATACAATTTAAAGAGTTAAGATAATAGGAATTACAAATCAATGAAAATAATTCTGTCTGTCAATGTTCCATTTAGTGTCAGGAAAACATACGTCAATTCAATACTTTGATTTTTACCATAATGCTTGTAAAACTTTTGGTCAAGTATAGCTCTAATGCATGTTATTTAAAGTTCAGGAAAAAAGATGACGGATTAAGTTAGATTTCTAAGCAAGACATATTGATAGCAATTCAATATCATTATTATTCATAACATACATAGTCTCCTTGTCTTCCACCTTACCCTCAAATAGCATTTCAAAGAATTAACAGCAGTCGCCTTCTCTTTTTCACTAGCAAGTTTATAGGTTTTTATGCTCATAACGTGACAACTAGTACCACTGGAGGTCTGTAAAGTAGTTACCACTCTGCTATCATTAAGCATTTTAATGCCTCTCAGGAGATTCTTTGCTCAAAATGCATCTTATCATCTGTTTTCTACGAAGAGTCTTTAACCTAATTTCCATTCCACTTGGGCTGTAAGCTTAGAGAGGAGTGAAGGGCAGTGGGGAAATACTTTTAAATGATGCCTTCATGTTTTGTTAAAATTACCACTGTACGACATGTTTAGAACTGAAAGCTGCCAAGAATGAGAATGATAGAATCCTGAAATAATTAGCATTGTGGGAGTCCTTAGATTTGGTGGTGATGGTGGTGGTTGGGTGATAGAGGGTTAAATGTTGTGTTGAGTCTTTTAACCAAACCGTCAGACAAAGGAATTGAAACGTCAGTAAGTGAGGCCCTCCCTGGGTGCTTTTTGCCAGTGCAAATAGAGCAATTTGGAGGACTTTGGGCCCCTCCCCAGCTGAGTATGGACCGGCAGTCTCTGCATCCTCCCTGGCTCATTTGCTAATCTGCAGAGATCGGTCTAGAGCTGCGAGCGGCTGTAATCTCACCTTTCAAATTCGCCGTCTCCCTGGCAGCTCCGGCTACGCTGGCCGCAGGATTCCTGGCGCGGAGCCTCACAGCACAGGCAGCACAAGGCCCGGCGGGGGCAGGGCTGGACGCCAGCGCTGCCGGGACACCTGGCAAGCTCCAAGGCAGGCCTCTCACGCCCTTTCTCTCAGAGAGCCCTGCCACGATTCTCCTAAAACTTGTAGGGGTCACGCGAAGGGAGCAAAATAATTTCTGCAGAATATTTCTGCAGAAATTAAGAGGTCATGTTGTTCTGACCTAACTATCTCCCTCTGTATTTTCACATCATTATCAGTGAATGAAAAATTTGAGGGTGACCAGGTGTAATGGGAGACCAAGGTCAAAAAATTATAGAAGAGGGATGGGCCATTGAAGCATCAAACTTGTCTCTACAGTTTCCCAAAGGCAGTCGTCAGAAGGGGACTGGCCTTTTGACATCCTGGGCCATGACACAGGCCTTGGAATCCCTTTCAATTATATGCAGAGGTTTTCATGCCAAAGTTTCCATAGAGTTAAATAGTGTGTGACAGTGGACACCAGTTCACAGAGAAAATGCATACGAATTGGGAGAGTAGATTAATGGATAGATTCGCTAATCTTTATTAATTTCCTCGCTCTAAGGAAATGGCTTAAGGAAGAGGAATGCAGGGGCACCAGGAGGGAAAAGAGGGCTATGATTTCAGCTGTGAGTGCTAATGAAATGGGGAGTCAATGAGGCAGAGAGGAGCGGAGGGTTGTTCCAGACAGGCGGCGGCGGCGGCGGCGGCGGCAGCAGCTGGGGCAGCAAAGAAGGCTTTCTCACTTGCTGTGGATGCATAAACTGACAGGGTCGGCATCAGAGGACCTGCAAAAGAGTAAAAAACATAGAAGGGCAGGGTGCAAGGCCACGAGAGGTAAAACAATGGCGGAGATGGGGCTGAAAGCTGCACAAAACCCAGTCTCTTTCAAATGTGCTCTTTTCTTTCCCAGCCCCTATCTTTCCTCCGCGTCTAATTGTCTAGCCACATGCCGGATGCTGATAAGAGAGCACTCCAGTCCTAGAGATAAGCTGTGTGTTGACTTTTGTCCCTGCTTTCCCCACTGCCTACCTTTATCTTGTTTTGCCCACGCTGGCAGGAGAGACTCACATCCCCAGGCTTCAGACAGGTGTCCAGTAAGTGGCAGGTACTTTTTTATCAGATGCTATTTCCATAATTGTACATCTTCCCAAATTTTCGCTGCTAATTTATAGATAGACTTTTATGGGGCAAGATTTATAGATAGGCTTTTATGGGGCAAGACAAGGAAGGGGAATTCTAATGAGATACTTACCATCATATTAAAAATAATAGCCCCAGGGGTATTTGGATGTCACCCCCCTTAGAGAGTCTTAGAGAAATCCAGAAATTAATTAGATAAGTCTTGCTAATGGACTGATTAGTCTATTGACTATATCTTCATGTATCTTGTTGACAGGACAGTGACATTGACTGTATTCAGCTTTATTTTAAATTGCAGCTATGAAAGAATTCTGTTGCTTATAATTAAATATTTGGACAGAAAAGAATTGACAAGAATTAGGTTTGTCCATACCATCTTTGGACAATCGTCGCCTTTTGAATCCAGGACAAATCATTCAACATAATGTCCTATTTTCTCATTTTCGCCTTGTCTTTTGTAATCATCAGCCATTTGTCACTGATATTATTATGAATTGCCGGCATGCCTGGCGGATGTCATGGTATGACTGATTCCAGAGCAGCTTCAACAAAAACGGATTTTTAGCAGCATGGGTGTAAACAAGAAAAGCCTGCCTCTGAATAGCTTTGGGCTGCACTGGCACTTTTGTTTGCAAATATATTGAAAGAATGCTAGGAAATAAGCTAGCATTCACCTAGCAGGCCACATTTTTTATTTTTAATAGGGAACATTTAAAGGACAATTTTTAGAGTATGTCTTAAGAAGTATCGAAGACCCAAAATAGTCTTTCTTGTTAGAGGAAACGTTCCTTCGGGGGCGGGGGGCTTGTGCACGCGTGCGCGCGTGCTGGGCTCTGAATATGGGGGTCCTATTACTGAAGGATCTTTCAAGGTTCTTTAGCAAGAAAAATTATGTGTTCGGGAGGCATTTATTTTCATTGGATGAAGTCCTGATTCTGGTATTCCATTTTATTCAGGGCATCCCAGATATTTTAATCAACTTTCCACCGGACTGGATATGGTTGGGTTAGCAGCAGACTGGCTGACATCAACAGCAAACACTAACATGTAAGTAGTTACATGTGTTTTTGTGTAATCCAGGATAATCATTAGTGAGATTCCATAGTCTTTATTCTCTCTCTCATGTGAAAACATCTTTTATTAAGTAGCCCCTAAAATAGTTACATGGACGTCAGATGTACTTCACTGTTCACTCCGGCTTAATAGCATATAGTCCTGATAAAATTTTCATGCAAAGCTATATAACAGTTTTTAAACACAAAAGGGACTTTTTTTTTTTTTTTGCATTTTGGGTTTATAATTATGTATATTGTAAAAGAAAAATGAGACTAGATGTTTGTCTTTTAAATAGTGTTACACAGCAATGTTCTCTGTTTATTCAATATGCTAAATGACCCTTGTGCACTAAGCCAATAATAGAAGCTCTTCACTTTATGAATATAGAAAAATGAGCAAACCTTTTAGAAGACAATTTTCTCTCTCCTTAATGTATAACATAACTTTTGTGAATGTAGGGTTTGAAAAAGGAAATGGTTCTGTAGATATTGTAATGGCGAATTATTTCTCTGAGGTACGTACATAAAATGTGGCCGTTAATTACTATGTTTCAGGTTCACCTATGAAATTGCTCCAGTATTTGTGCTTTTGGAATATGTCACACTAAAGAAAATGAGAGAAATCATTGGCTGGCCCGGGGGCTCCGGTGATGGGATATTTTCTCCTGGTATATGATATTTCAGTTTTTCTTTGTGTTTCTTTCTTCTGGTATGCAATGCCCTGTTATGAACCTAGGAAATCTTAAATATCTAGTCTGTATTTCTGCTTAGGTTAAATAGGCTGTGTATTGATCAAAAGAACGAGTGTCATTAAGTACATGGCCATTGACCATGCCCCCAACTGGCTACCCCGTGCTTGAATATTAGTTATTTGTGTTCAAAAAGCACATTCACAAAGATGGTATCTGCCCAGTACTTCTACTGGGACCCCACACACAGGACTTGTGCGTCACGTGGAACAACAAGATTCACAATAAGAGAATTCACTCTCCATGCTCTTCCCAGAACTAGAGAAAGGAAAAGGGTAGCAGCCTCTTTTAATAAAAAAGCATTTTCTGTTCGAGACTGAATGACAGGCAGATCTGCTAAGCAGATCCTAAGCACCTTGTCCCTTTCAAGCAACAAGCGGAGATGCTGATTTGCACTAATTTCAAGGAGGGCAGAGAGTGCGTCAGGAGACAGTTCGTTAGAGCTCAAAGAGAAGGTGATGATTTCTTCAAGAATTTTCTCGTTCCTTCTTTATCTTCTTTATCATGCCATTCAGTCTCTTCCATCCTGCCTTTTATCACCCACCACTGCATTCTAAGCTCCACAATTTACACCTCTTCCAGCCAAGAGAGTCAGACTGAAATAAAGCCCTGGCCTTGGCTCCCGGGTACGTTTGTGACCTTGGTTCAATGCAGAGAAGAAACGGGAGTTAGTCAGGCAGTGGGAAAAGAGAGTCACTGACCCATGGAAAAGAAACCTGGTGTGCAGATCATCTCCTAATCAGCAGCAGGAAGGAGGTCATCATAACGGGGCGGGTGCTCCCCTAGGGTTCAGTACAGCGAGCCCGCGCCACACCCGCCATTGCGCCAGGCCTAGCAAAGGCCGCATCGTGCTCTCTCTTCCGCAAATCTACAAAGACAAAGGCATGAGGAGGGAGAGATAAAATAAAGAACAGGTGTAAAGAAGACAGGATCAACAAGCAACAGTGGCCTCAAGACCAGAGCTTGAATTAAGCAGCTTTACCAACAAGCTCCGATCTGCTATTTTATTTTATGTTTTTAAAGATATAGCATATTTTTTTTCAGGTGCTGAAGGAAAACCTGTCCATTAAATCGTAGGGAAGAATAGTCTTTTCTTTTTAAGTCCTTGAATACCAGCTGTGATAAATTTTAAGCTAGACTTCATTTCGTAGTGAACCTAGTACTTAATTTTTCTCTGGAAAATCATCCCCTACTGAGGGAACTTTGCCATTATTGCCTGGAGCTGATGCTCCTAAGGTTTATGGTATTTTTCATGAGCGATTGGGTAGGATTCAGAAATCAACATCACTTGTACCTTTATCCTTCCTCCTCTTATTAGGTTGGTTGTGTGACTGGGTTGTCCCTGAGGGAGCCAGGAGCATCCTGGGCTCCATCTTAATGGTTCCCAGGAGGGAGGAGAGAACATTTGCTCCTAGGGACCCTAACAATTTGACAAAAGTGGCTTGGGACAAGCCTAATTTGCCCGGCTGGTCTTGGAACCCACCTGCTCCAGAAAATATACAACCAGAGAAAGCATCCTCTCTGGCAGTTTTGCCCAGCCAGGTATGGACTAACGGCTTCCCGGGCAGCCTCACCAGTGACAGGGAATGACCAAGAGAAGGGGTGAGACAAGACTTAAGCCTGATCATGAGACTCCTTCCTTGGACCCTAAAGACCCAAAATGGAAGAAGTCATAGATGTCATGCTACAATACAATGTAGACACTGCAAAGTGGGAAGGGGTCAGAAATAAAGGCCATTGGCAACCTGTTTCTTCTCTGCTCTCATACACATTACAGAGGAAAGGTTGATGACACCTTTAATCACTAATAGATGCCTTTCTAGGCAGCAGTCAGCCTTATTCCTGGAGTAAAAGATCTTACGATTTAGAGGGTGGAGATAAGGGGAAATCACACATAATACGTGCCTTAGATCTAAAAGTCCCATTGCCTGGGACTAAGCATGATGAGTTAGGTCTGTAGCTGAATATATAGCTCAGCTGTTTACCTTACACCTTCATCTATAACATCCAGAGGTTTCATGCTTCACAGAAAGCCCCTGGGGACATCTAGAAAAAAGTCCATTTATGTGACACCACCTGTGCTGACGACCAGAGAGAACTGAGTGCTCCTCACTGCTCAGCAAGTCCTAGAGGCCTGAGGTGGAAAGAGGAAAGGCTTGGCTTAGTCGCAAACTTTTTCCTCTCTACAGGCTTGCTCAGAATGATTCAGAGCTTGCTTTTGCACCATTTCTTTGAAAGATTCATGGGCAATAAGTGCAGGCAGAGCTTGCGCATCTGTCTTCTTGCCTGTGCTCTGCTCTGTCCAGGGCCCGGGAACCCCTTCATCCCCCCCAGGGCTGCTGAACCTTTGGACAAAGAACGACTGAGGTGCAAACCGAGGAGAGGGAAGGCAGAGCCAGAAGCTCCTGGATAAGTGTCCTGTGAAATGCATTTTCTTTGTGTACATCTCCTCTTTTGTCTTCTGCTCTCCTTCTCCCCAGCCTGTCTGAGAAGAACAAGGGCAGCGGCTCTCAACGGGAGAATTTTGCCCCCAATTTTTCCCTCCATGGGACATTTGGCAATATCTGGAGACAGTTCTGATTGTCACTCTGGGGAAGCATAGGGCTGCTGGCATCTGTTGCATAGAGGCCAGGGATGTGGCTAGATGTCCTACAATGCATAGGACAGCCCTCCAAAGCGACATTAAGTGCCAGAATTGAGAACCCATAGAGAGAGGGCAAGTTCCTTTCAAAGCTGCTCGATTTCCCAGTAGTATCCTGCACAGTCAGACTCTTAGACAGAGTGTCTGCTCAGGGCAGACCTGACCTAGATTTGGCTTGTCCCATGTCCCTGGGGTCCAGAAGTAGGAATTGTCCTCGTTCTGACTGATGGGACAGCCAGGGTCTGGTTGACAACTGTTCTATGTCAGGCTGCCTGCTGGTGTCAGAGCCAGGGCTCATGAGGCAAAGATCATGCCCATGTGGGCCCTGCAACTAGGTACAGATAGCCCTTCTGCTCCTCAGCCATATGAAGGGGAGGGAACTCAAAGTCCTTGCATAGTGACAGGACCTGCGCAAGTCCCTGCTGGGGTGAGGAGGGAAGATAGTACCTTCACTCTGCCTCATGATCGCACGACTTCCATGGCAGCACATTCATTTGCATGCACAGCAATCTGTCTTTTTCCTGAGTAGCAAAAACCCTAACTTCCCCAAAAATCTTTGCTTATCAAATGAAACTCTACTTATTAGATATACATTTCATTGTATGAAATCCTCGACAATGTGAGGATGGCACAGGAAAAGTGATTCAATATGAGCTTAAAATTCCCTTAGTTGTATGTCTTCCTATAGTTATAAAATAAGATTTTGTTAACTCTTATGATTGTATTGTAATGATATGTTTAAGAGGGGAAAGCTGTTTAGGGGGAATTAACAAATGACTACAATGAGGTGGGCTTGGATGTTTGTTCTCATCCTGTAAGAATTGTTGATTTAACGGCCCACGTCATTAACAGCAACTGATTTGTCTCAGCTCAAGTGCAAGGCCTTATCTGAGCTGAAATGAAAAGGAATAAGTCTGCTACATGAGGCTCTAAGTGAGATCGTCCTACACCTGATACAGAATAACCACACTCACAAGCTGGGGAGGAAAGCAACAATTTCTCAGTTCTTAGAAGCTTCTTCAAAGAGCTCCCGACAAGAGCAGAATGGATTGCGGTTCCCCTCGGTGACAGAGATGGGCGTGGTGGGGGGACATCCGCTCTGTGGTTGGGCCCGTGCTCCTTCTCCGGACCCTCTTAGCTAGTGGCACCTGAGTCTGAGGGCTCAGTTCAAGGATAGCCAATAAGAAGGTCTTCTCCCATGACCAGCGAGAACTCTAGGCCAGTGGAAATAGGCATGGGGCTTGCCTGTGAAATGAGGCTGGTGATGATGAGAAAAGGTAACTGTGTTGCTGTGCTCCTTAGGTGGTGCCATATCTAACATGTATGCCATGCTGGTTGCGCGCTTTAAGATGTTCCCAGAAGTCAAGGAGAAAGGGATGGCCGCGGTTCCCAGGCTCATTGCCTTCACATCTGAGCATGTACGTGTTTCTTTTCTTTCCAAGTCTAAGGCTATGTTCCGTAAAGCCCGGTTGAAGGAATAATTATTTGGAAATGCATTATCCCTACAGGTTCTCTTTCCAGAAGGTAATTCCTGGAAAAAGAATGCGGGGAGAGAACAGCTGAGTGGTACAGAGAGGTGAACTCCTTTCTCTTTGAAACTCAGGAAAGCTCTCAAAGAGAAAGCAGGATGTTTTTATCTGCAGTTCTTATTGGTCGTTTTTTGGTAATGATGATGTATGTTGGGGGAAGGGTAGGAAGAGAGAAAGCAGAGTGGCTATGAACTCATTTGGACTCTCCGTACTGTGCCTACATAACTCAGAACCCCAAAGTACCCTGCTGATTCAATCTTTGTGTTCAAAAATTCTGATAACATATTCTACCCTCATGGTGTCTTGAACCACTGACTATTAACCCGTGGCAGACTTACTCAGAGGTTTTATCACCATAGAGAAATGGCGTAACGATCTGTCATAGTTGATCCCCGGACCAGATCTGTCTCAGCCAATCACAGGCTCCTGCCTACCACAAGCTGCTAGCCAGGCAGGTTGCTGAGAGCCCAGGCCTCCTTTCTCAAATGCCAGGGAATAGCATTTCATATTCCTTCCATCTTCAACGAGCTAATGCGATTCTCTCTACTACCACGGAGGCATTGAGACTGTGGCCCACCCTGTTCACGTAAGTTGAGCTGACAGCTCTGCTGGGCCGCCGGCGTCCTCCCACACACCAAGGTAAAGCAGACACAGGCTCAAAGCCATGCTGCAGCTGCATGAGCAACATCTGGGTACAGAACTCTCCCACCACACAGGTCTTGGAATGAACAAGACTATTCTGAAGATGCTAGGTGAGCATTACCTGCAGTCTAATTCCTGAGATTGTTCCTTTACAACCTTGCCTCAAAGCAGGCGAGGGTCTGGGAAACCTCTGCCTCCCCGTGGACAGTGGGGGAAAATGAAATGGGGAGGGCGGAGAGGGGTCTATAGGGAAACTAGAAGCTCCTGAAAGAGATGTCAGTCAGGAGAAGCAGGAAAGCACAGTGGGCCTCAGGTTTACTATGGGACTTTTCTGTTTATATTTTAAGTGGTATGTGTGTTTAGAACAAGGAAACAAGGGGTGAGTACAGGTTGGAAGCCAGTGAGTACAGCTCTGGACCACGGCAGACATGCTACATGGAATCAAAGGAAACTAATGATTTATGCTAACAAATGTCTTTAGCATCTTGTTTTCAGTCATGTTTACTACAAACTTAGTGGCTTAAAACAACATGACTGCATTATCTGACAGTTCTGGAGGTCAGAAATCTAACGTGGGAGAGGCAGGACCGGGTTCTTTCTGGAGACTGTAGGGGAGAACCATTTTCCTTGCCTTTTGCAGCTTTTAGAGCTCACCTGCCTTCTTTGGTTCACGGCCCCTTCTTCCATCTTCCAAGCATGAAGTACCCTCAAATCCCTCTCCCTCTGACCTCTCTTTCAGTCACCAAGTCTCCTCTGGCTCTGACTCTCCTATCTCCTCTTTCCCTTCTTAAAGGCCCCGTGATTACTTGGGTCCGTCTGTTCAGATAACCCACGACAATTTCCCATCTCAAGATCCTTAATTTAATCACATAAGGTCCCTTTAGCCATGGAAGGTAATATATTCCCAGGCTTCAGGGATTGGATATGGACATCTTCGTGGAGGAAGGCACTGTTCAACGTACTAGGCCTTGTACCTCCATCAGCTGATTTTCATTTCTCAGCTTCTCCAAGGGTAGAAAAACATGATGCAATTTTTTTGTAATTTCTCTTTCCCTGCAATGGATTTGGACCCCTGCATAGTTAAATGTTGCTATATTCTCAGTCTCAAAAATTCCAGATGATCTCATATTGGGTATCTTTTTCTTTCAGCATCAGGGCTGATTGCATAACCTGATATGAGGTTGGTCAACCAGGAAACTTCCCTGTGCCCTCTGGTTTCTGCTTGAGTTTCTTGGGCTCAAGCTTCACAGAAATTGACTTAACCTTACCCGGAAAGGCCAGGTCATGTGACCTGAGAATAATTTTGCTATGCCTGATTTTCTTGATATTGCAAACTTAGAGACTAATTCTTCGTTTCTAAGAGAAAAAAAGGCAACTCAGTTATACAACAACCCTTTGATTCTCCCTCCTCTTCCCTGGATCTCTATCGACATACATAATTATGAAGGAGCATTTGAATTATAAGCCTGCCCTAAAATACCACCTGGTTTTAAGTTCAGGCTTATTTTTGACAAACAAACTGTTTTTCTAATGTATCATATATCTTATACATAGTTATATCTAATAACTATATGACCATTTCCAAACACTTCTAATATCCATTAGCTCATTTGATTCTCACAACAATCTTGTGGGGCAGGCAGCACAGTGATTGTTACCAGTATTTTAAAAATGAAGAGTCTGCAGTTCTCTATGTAGACAGAGCCAGGAAAAGGGATTTCCTGACTCCTGGGCTAGTGAGGTCCCTGCCTTGACTACCAGTGTAGAAACCAGATTAAAAGATTCAGCCTCAAGATTTGTACAGAACAGTTCATCGATTGATTTAACATTTTCTACCTCCCCAGAATCAAATTTCCATCAAGAGCTTTTTCTTAATGTGAAGGTGATGCCAAATTGTTGCCTCCCCCACTGGAAAAAAACAAACAAAACAAACAGAAAACACCTCCTCTTTATCTCACAGGGCTGGGCTGAAGGAGGTTTTCAGAGTTTATTGAAAGCACTCCCATGTCCCCTTGAACTCTCGATCCACATCATTCTGGACAGGTGCGCTCTTAAACGGAAGTGCTGCCCTTGGAGCTCCCGGTTAAGAGATAACTTGACTCCCATGTCTAGTTCTTTTTGGAAACCCTTTTGGGTTTCATACCCCAGGGCCATTCCATTCCACCCATCATTTAGTGTAGCTCCCTCAAGCTTCAGGCCAAGCCATATATTCCCCTAGTCCTTTCAGATTTTGCAATCCCTATGTCTCTACCAGCCCTAAAAATAGATCTCCGTAGGCTGAAGAAGGAAAATTACCCAGTCATGTCTCAAATGCCTTTTCTCCAGACCAGTTTCCACCTTTGCACCTTGCATAGAGGTTTCTTTTCTGAATCGCTTGACCTGCAGGGAGAAGGGATGGTGGGTAAGCTTCTGTGTGAACCCAGTGAGAAGGAGAAGCTGCTCCAAGCGTTGTCTCTCTTCATGCTTTTTGAGAATTTCCAAAGCACACAACTTTTGGGGAATCAGATGAGAGCCTCATAAAACACCTCAGTGCCTGGGACATAGGAAATCTACATAAATATAAAGTACTTAACAAAACAAAACAAAACAAAACTTTTGTTTTCTATATGAAGAAACCAAGCTCCAGCCCTGACTGATGTGGCTCAGTGGGTTGGGCAGCCTTTCTGCAAACCAAAACGTCACTGGTTCAATTCCTGGTCAGGGCACGTGCCTGGGTTGTGGGTCAGGTACTCAGTTGGGGGCGTACGAGAAGCAACCGATCGATGTTTCTCTCGCACATTGATGTTTCTTTCCCTCTCTTTTTCCCTCCCTCCCCCCTCTCAAAAAATAAATAAATAAAATCTTTAAAAAAAAACAAAAAAGAAAGAAACCAAGCCCCAGGGATGGAAGAGGCTGTGCCCAAGGTTTCATGGCTGTTTAGTGGGACAGTCAGGTCTACAGCCTCAGTTTCCCAATAGTACCAATACTGCTCTTTCTACTGCTGGACTGAAAGACCTGAACACCACTCTCCAGGTGGCTGTTCTACACTCACTTGTAGTGCCTTTTCTCAAATCTTAGTTTCCCCATGTTGGTTATTCTAGTGCTAATGTAATTCCCTCATCTTTTGAACCTGCCTTTCTTCTCTTCTGAATACCGAGTTAACAACTCGACATGTTTAGAGCAACAGAGATGGAAATGGCATTGAGAAACTTTGTCTTCCAGCACCCAACCAGAAACTTCACACATTTAGGAAGGAAAGAGTCATCTTTTATTTTCTAAATGGCCCATCACTCTCTCTGTTGCACTCCACCAAAACTACCCATTTCTTTTCTGTCCACCAAAACAGACTAGAACTTTCTCTAGCTGATAAGTAGGGCAACATATTAAAATTTCATTTGTTCAAATCAAACTGTTTTCTTGAAATTTTGAGTAGGACTAAACTAAACAAATGGTATTGCTATGAAGAACATTAGAAGAAGTAAATAAATCACTGAATTGAAACAAGAGAAAGCATGGAAGTTCTGAGTGAAGAGTTCCAAGATTATTTTCCTCCAAAATATAGAACCACAAAATCTCAGAAATGGAAAGTCTCTTAAAGATCATCTGGTCCAATATTCCTTCTTTGTTGGAACTTCCTCACTTTCAAAAATCTTTAGTGATAGAAAACTTGGCAAAAATTAATCTGAGTTTTAGGTTCTTTAATGAACATAGGTTTAGAGAGAAGCTAAGATTCCAGCTCTATAATTCATATCTCTCTCCCCACCCCACTCTCTCTTTCTCCTCTGAAAAACCCAACTGTGAGCTTAATTTCAAATACCTCTTATTTCCTCATGTGACACAAGATCTTCCAGAAATAGTTTTAATGAAACAGCATAATTGCATCTAGGAAAAATGTTCTTCATAATCAGAACAAACATTAGGATCTTTCAGGCCAATCACCATAACTAACTCACTCAACTCCTCACAAGCAACCCAGCTCATGTCCACATCACCTGGGACCAGGCACCAACATTCTGTCACGGCCTCTCATGGCCTCAGCCCACTTCTTTGGGGAGGTGATTTTCATAATTGCTTTGGAAAGACGTTTTTCATAACGACACTATTTGAAAGGGTTTCAATTCCAAAAATAGGTGTCCTTGATTAAAAAATAAAACAAAAAACCAAAAACCTAATGGCACCCCAGGCAGCTTAGAAAAAGACAGCTCCCATGTAATGATTCCCATTAGACAGATTCCCTTAGGTAGAGCTTAACTTAACAGAACTTTCAGTCAGTGAATCGTTAGCCAAATTCAGCCCACCTTTCGGACCCCCAGCTCTGCTCCTTTTCGCTTCAGGGCCCTCATCTGCCCTGTATTATTTTCTCCTCTACCCAATCCCATCATAACCTGCTCTCAGGAAAGAACCTGAGAGCCATGACAGTGATTGTGAAACCTAAGTGTTTCCACTCCTGGGGGCATTTCCAGTGCCATAGGAGACAAAGAAATGAGACAATAAGGCACAAGTCCAGCCACTGGCCTCTGGGACATTCTCTCTATTCTTTCCTTCCTCTGCTCAGAGACGCTGTGGGCCAGACCTTGCTTCAGGCCCAGGGAGACAGCAATGAACATAACAGGCCCAGTGCCTGCCCTTGAGGAACCCTCATCGTACCAGGGGAGAAGGGAAGGATAAGGAGGGGATATCCCCCTTCCCAGTGTGCTGAGATCACATTCCACATTGGGTGACTGACTCCCTTGCTCTGGGTACTGGGTCAGGAATAACTAGATAGGTTTATTTTCCTTTAGGTTAGTGGATAAAGCCCATAAGCTTTGGAAGTGACTAGAAATGATGGCAGGCCCTGCTCTGCCACCTCCCAGGACATGACCTCAGAGTAGCTACTTACTTCTTCCTTGTCTATAAAATGGAAATTATGATACCTAGCTCACTGTCTATGGTCATACCACCCTGAATGCGCCCGATCTCACGTGATACCGAGCTCACGTAGCTTTGGAGGATGAAGTGAGATAATGCATGTCAAGGGGTAGAGCACAGTGCCAGGCCTTCGGTAAGTACTCCACGAATGGCTGCTAACATTGCTATTATGACCAGCCCCCATGTGGAAAAGAGTTGAGCCCACCCCGGAGGCAAGATGGAGGCAGCAGGGGACAAGCCCGGTGACGTATATGGGGGCAAATTATTGCCTTAAGATGGATTTGGCCTTCTCTTAAAATACCAGAAAAATACTCAAGGATTCACAGCCTTAAGAGTTTAGAAAGTCTATTATTACTTGTATTTTTACTCTATAGCAGCAGTTCCCAACTTTTTGGCACCAGGAACCAGTTTCATGGAAGACAATTTTTCCACAGACATGGGGGAGAAGTGTGGGGCGGGGGGGGGTGCAGCAGGCAGAGCTCCAGTGGTGATACAAGCAGTGTCCACAGACTGAGATAGGGAGAGGACAGGAGGTAGAACTGCTCACCTCCTGCTGCGTGACCCGGTTCCCAACAGGCCCCAGACAGTACTGGCCCATGGCCCAAGGGTTGGGCGTATGTTTAGTTTAAGACATAAAGTGAATTGTCATTAATTTTGTCTGAGGATATCAAAATTCTGCTTGGGGAAACTAGGGAAACTTAAGAATGGTTTCTCAGTGAGTAAGAGGGTAGGAGAATAAGAAAGGACACACCTGTGGATGCCATGTGATCAATAGAGACTTCATATTCTGTAGCTACACTTATCACACCAATTTTGCTGAGAGAGGAATTCATCATTGCTACTGATTAAACGATAGCTAACTTGCCTAAAAAAAGCCAGGTGTCCAACTCAGGTCATTTTGTCTCAAATGACCTCTTTCTATTTTTTAAGTATATTTTATCAATTATGCTGTTACAGTTGTCCCAATTTTTCCCCAACTTTTCCTCCATCTTCCTGGTACCCCCATTCCTTCCAGTAATCCCCTCCTTAGTTCATGTCCATGGGTCAAGCACGTAAGTTCTTCGGCTTCTCCATTTCCTATGCTATTCTTAATTTCTCCCTGTCTGTTTTGTTCTTACCAATCATACTTCTTAATCCCTGCACCATTTCCCCATTCTCCCCCTTCCCCCACCCCCTCCCCGCTGATAACCCTCCAAATGATCTCCATTTCTACGATTCTGTTCCTGTTCTGGTTGTTTGCTTAGTTTTTTGTTTTTGTTTTTTAGATTCAGTTGTTGATTGTTGTAAATTTGTTGCCTTTTTAATGTTCATGGTTTTGATCTTCTCTTTCTTAAATAAGCCCCTTTAACATTTCCTGTAATAATGGCTTGGTGATGATGAACTCCTTTAGTTTTTCCTTGTCTGGGAAGCACTTTATCTGCCCTTCCATTCTAAATGATAGCTTTGCTGGTTACAGTAATCTAGGTTGTAGGGCTTTGCTTTTCTTCACTTTGAATACTTCTTGTCAGTCCCTACTAGCCTGCAAAGTTTCTTTTGAGAAATTCGCTTATAGTCTTATGGGAACACCTTTATAGGTAATTCTCTGCCTTTGTCTAGTTGCTTTTAAGATTCTCTCTTTATCTTTAACCTTTGGCATTTTAATTATGATGTGTCTTAGTGTATTCCTCTTTGGGTCCAACTTGTTTGGGACTCTAGTGCTTCCTGGACTTGTATGTCTATTTCCCTCACCAAATTAGGGATGTTTTCTTTCATTATTTTTTCAAAGAAGTTTTCAGTGTCCTGCTCTTTCTCTTCCCCTCCTGGCATCCCCATGATTCAGATGTTGGCACATTTGGAGATGTCCCAGAGGTTTCTCAGCCTACCCTCATTTTTTTTTTTTGAGTTCTCGTTTCTTCTTTTTGTCTGGTTGAATGTTTATCTCTTACTTATGTTCCAGATCGTTGGTTTGAATTCCAGCTTCCTTCCCTTCTCTGTTGGTTTCCTGTGGATTATTCTTTATTTCACTTAGTGCGACCTTCCTTTCTTCCTTTATTTTTTGACCATAGTCAAGGTGTTCCCTGAGCATCCTGGTAACCAGTGTTTTGAACTCTGCATCTGATAGATTGGCTATCTCTGTTTCACTTAGTTCTTTTTCTGGGGGTTTGTTCTATTCTTTCATTTTGGCCATATTTCTTTGTCTCCTCAATTTAGCAGCCTCCCTGTGTTTGTTTCTCTGTGTTAGGTAGAACTGCCTTGACTCCCCGTCTTAGTAGTGTGTCCTGTGTAGAAAACGCACCTGTAAATTGTGTGGGGTAGAGTCTTAGGTAATTGCCAGGGTTGGGTAACCCGCTTCACCACTTTGTGGCTATGTGGGGAGGTCTCTAAGAGGGGTCTCTGCCGCCTGGCTTCTGGCAGTTCATGCAGTCACTTCGCCCCCTTCCCATGTGCAACTGGCAAGCTTCCAGCTGCTGCCCCAGTGGTGAATGCCAGCGTGGGTGGGTTTGGGTGCGTTCTAAGCCTGTGCTGGCCTTCAAATGGCTTCTTTCCACACACATTGTCATTTTACTTTTCTCAGGTTGCTAAAGTCATGGAAAGAATTGCTTTCCATTGAGTGAGTACTGTGACATGCTCAGTGCTGTGTTCATATTTGACACTAAATATCCTTGGATCTCTTTTTGTGTCAATAAGCATGGGACACACTAGAATCTTTTAACACATACTTTGGGCACAAGCTAACAGTGGGATGACTTTAAACTGTAGAATTGAGTGTGAATCAATAATAAGGTACCAGCTTCATGGAAATGCCTTGTGTGCATATCCATATCACCTCTGACTCACAGGGTGTCTAAGAACATGGCCGAGTCACCCCCTCCTCCCCAAATCATCACAATTAGAGATCTATGAGTCAGTCTCACAGCACATGAGCTTCTTTGTATATCAAGTGCTTTAGGAAGCAGGGGGCTCTTTTATGCCATCTGATGAACAGAAGCAAGAACAACGGCTACCAGTCTCTCTGACAAGTGGGCTTATCATCTCCCTCAAATCTCAGAATATATGCGAGGCAAACCAATGGGTGTGTGGGAGGGGTGCAAAGAAGCTGGTGGACAAGTGATAACTGTTGGTCCTACAATTGTTAAGGGGAGGAGGGGGGATCCAAGACAGGGCAAAGAGTCAAAGTAGTAGATTCCAGCTCATTCATAGGCTGGGCTTCAAGCTTTACTTGTCTGGGGTCCTGGATGTATGATGATGTACAATCCATTCACCTCTGCTCAGTGTTCACTCACACACACTCCATTCACTCCACCCCCAGGGAGGGAGGACAGGTATTGGCATACAAGGATCAAGTCTAAGGACAATTGACAGATCCCAGAGATAAAAGGTAAAGCTTTTGAAAGAATGTCAGAAGAGTTAAGAGCTGATGTTTCCAATCTAGTGTGCCTTTTCTCTTTTCTTTAAGTGAGGCCTCTGGTTGCTTCTTTCTTCCTCCAAGCAGTTGGTCTCCTTAGAATGGCCTACAGTTGATTCCTGCTTGAAAAAGACCCTATCTCAGGCTTTCTGGGGTGCCTGTCAGGAAGACCTCTGGACTTGCTCTAGAATGGGCCTTGGATTAGAGGCATTGAGGCCCATTTGGCTTACCATCATCCAGCCCCAATGACCAAAGCCACCCTTCAACACTGGGACTTGTGGTCAGAGATTTATGGCAATAAATAGTGGATATTTCCCTGGATTTGTTCTCTGAGCATTTAGTCAAATTCAACAAATATTTATTAACTATACACGATGACAAAGTTTTGCCTTTATGTAGCTTATGTTCTAATAGGGGACAGACAGTGGATAAACTAATCAATACTTAATGTCATGTGGTGACAAGAGAATGGGGTAATAGGGGGTTATTCCATGTGCTGATCATACAAGGTCTCCGGGGAGGCAATACATGGCAGACACCTACATTGGATGAGAGAGGGAGCCATGTACTTATTTGAGCAAGGATTCTCCAAGAAATGAAGCAGCAAACCCTAAGACTCAGAGGCAAGAACAAGTTTAGCAGCTCACAAAAGACCAGCAAAGCCAGCACTACTACCAGATAGAGAAAACAAGAGGAGGAGAGCTAGGACACAAGGTAGGGGATGGGGGGGCGAAGGCAACTAGATACTGAGGGTTGTCTGAATCACCTTTGTGTTTCCTGAGCCTAGAGGACGATCCCGCTGAAGCCCTGTGGTCCACTAGGCAGTTGAATCTGAGCCTCAGTTAAATATCTGGGTACGACTAACAAGGGCTTGAAAGAATTAATGCAGCTTTCCAAACTGCTTATCTAAATTGTAATAGAGGAAGAGAAACCAGCATGTCAAGAGACTGAAGTGGTTTTCCGTAGCTTTCTGCCATTCCCCTTACTCTCCCATCACCGCTAAAGACAAATAAGATTTACCATCCCCAATAAAGAAGGAAGGAGTTGATTTGCAACTCCCAGTCCCAGGGCTGGATGAAATGGTGGAGCGCATGCCTGTGGGCTCTCACTCTTACACACTCTCATTTTGCACCATCAAACCCCACGCAAACTCAGGAAGCCTGCTTGCCTTTTTACTTACAATTATTTTATAACTATAAAATCCCATACTTGTTTGCACATGTTTTAAATATCAACTGAATCATGGAGCCTGTATCTAGATTACTTATATCTTTTTTTAAAGATAGAGAAATTAATCTTCATTTGTATAAATTAAAAACCATATGGGTTTCATCATCGATTACTCTTAAATCAAAATATGATTTAGTTCTAAATAAGCACTAGAATCTACCAAGGAGAGGTCTATTGTTATTTTTTCAGAATCAGGGTGGGGAAGGCAAGGGGCACATTCATTACCTCATTCCCCAGCTATTTTATTAAGGAACTGATTATTACAGCAGTCTTGACGGTTTAAGAGACACATCTGAATCCTAATAGATCCCAATTTTTGCTCATAGCTCTGCTTTGTGAAGCCTCCCAGGGCAGCCAGGCCATCCCTCTGCTGCCGCCTTCGTACAGCCCCTTAGCTATCGAGGCCCCCCGGGCCGTGTGCCACGGCGTTCCCTCTGCTTTCTCTAGATACTTGGTCTCCAGGCTCCTCGGCATCCAGGGTGCTGCTGTGCTCTGGTTCATCAGCAAGTGGTTCCATGAAACATGGTGCCAAGGATTAAAAATGATTCTGCACGGTTGCCTCTCCAGCACAGAGGGATGGGCCATTTAAGCTCTCTTCACTGTTTCTTCCTTGTTAGGCCGTCTTTCTTTTTCTCCCAAGTTCCTTCCTCTTTATGGGTCCCTTGCTACTTATGGACAATATTTAGCTATTTCCCTGCTCCCTTTCCTGAAAATATAAAGTGTCTGGTACCTAATTTTCTTTTCCATGCCTCATACCACATTTGCTCCCCATCTTTAAGCTTTCTGTTTGGTCATGTGTTTATCTTTCAATGTGTAGCGTTTGGTACAGTGATCAATTATCATGGTTAATTGCTCCTCGTTTGAGAATCCCTATTCTTTCTCATTAAAGACCAGACAAGCTGACTTCCTCTCATTGACCAGGTGCACCAGATCTCTTACTTATCCCCAATTTGCCATTTGGCAGTTTAGCGCTTACTTACGAGCTCATTCACTGAGGGGCTAATTTGAGTAGCTTGTGCTTGCTCAGTGGGGCAGCTGTTTCTTCTGTTCTCTGCCCTCCTGGCAGTGAGACTTAGCGCTGTTTTCTCCTTTTCTGGGGGTCGCCCAGGGATCTGCTAAATAAGCAAGAGAAAGCACTTTTGTAAGTGGGGGAGACATGCATCTTTACAAACCCAATTAAGCTTTCTCTCTACTTCCCAGGTATCGTGGTAACTAATGTCCACTTTGTCTTTCTGGGGTTGTAAAATGAGGCTAATGGCTTTTTCTCATTACTTCCCAGCTACACTGGGCTTTTTAAACACCTCTATTCAGTGCCTTGTTTACTGGTTTATATTATTTGCTGTTCTTTTAAATGTGAGTTCCTCTCGCTTATGTAACACATCCCCTAAAAATATGTGTGTCAGTAGTTCCTATGCTGCATATTTAAGAATTCAGATGAGTCAAAAGTGGGCATTCAAAGCGAAAGTACACTCTGGAACCATAACTTAAAATTCCAGTCAGCAGCTCTTTGGGGATGTAAATTGAGGCAGCAGCTTCCCTTCCGGACAGCTTAATGATCTGTAGTTAATAGGAAGAGGCTGCTGGGCAGATGAAGTACATACAGCTGGGCTTAGGTTAGCCTCTCTCAGCTTTCCAAATTGCACAATGATTCCTACCCAGAATCAATAACCAAGAGCACAGAGAGGTGGTGATTCCTTTTCAGTGTGGCATTTCCCGCCCCGTGTTCTGCCCAAGCCAGGAGCCGATGCCTCCTTCCTGAGCGCACCCCAGGCTGGGCAGTCATCTGCACAACAAATAGCCCCTCCACTACGTCTGGGACAAAAAGTGCTGAGTTTAAAGGCCACCTCTCCTCTTACTTGAATGCACACAATTTCACTGAATGTGAGAGAAACTGAGTGTAATCTCTTGGTAGCAAAATAAAAGTTTGGAGATGGTTGATGTGTTCTTAATCCTTATATGTAAAATTGGCTTGGATTACTGCGTGTTGGAGTAGCAGGTCCTTTTACAGTTTCCAGGGTCTTACTATTTTCACTTAAAAGTCCAAGTGAATTCTGCAACAACAAGCAAACAAACAAAAAAACCTATTCAAAAATGGGCAAGGGCCTCGTATAGATATTTCTCCAAAGAAGATATACAAATGGCCAATAAGCATGTGAGAAGATGCTCAGCATCACTAATCATTGGGGAAATACAAAACAAATCCATAATGAGGCATCACCCCACACCCATCGGAATGAGTATTCTCGAAAAGAAAAAATAACGGAAAATAGCAACAGATATAAGAACAACTGGAACCACTGGGCAGTGCTGGTGGGAGTGGAAAATGGTGCAGCTGCTAGGGAAAACAATGTGACAATTCCTCAAAAATAGAATTGCCATGGGATTCAGCATTCACTTCTGAGTATACCCAAAGGAGTGAAAAGTGGGGCTCACAGAGATGTCTGTACAACCATACTCATTGCCCCATTATCCACATGGCCAAAACGCATAAGCAACCCAAGTGTCCATTGATGGATGAAAGCAAAAACAAAATGCCGCACACATACAATGAATGTGACCCAGCACTGAAAGGGAAGGAAAGTCTGACCTATACGACAACATGGAAGAACCTTGAGGACATTATGCTCAGTGAAATAAGCCAGGCACAAAAGGACAAAGGGTGTATGATTCCGCTTATTGAGGTACCTAGAATAGTCAAATTCATAGACACAGGAAGTAGAATGGTAGTCACCAGGGGACGGGGTGAGGGAGGAATGAGGAGTTTCATGGGTTTTATGGGTACAGAGTTTCGCTCTTGCAAGATGAAAAAAGTTCTGGAGATAGATGACAGCAATGGTTGTACAACAATATTAATGTACTTAAGGTCGCTGAATTGTGCATTTTAAATGGTTAAGATGGTAAATTTATGTTATGTATATTTTACCACATTTTTTTAAAGCCCAAGTAAAGGATGCCTTTTACTCTCAGCAACCCAGGCTTTGGAGGGGCAGATCAGAAATAGAAGGAAAGAAAAAAAAAAACAGCTGAGGGAGTGGATCTTGACTTCACAGGCAACTAATTACACATATACTCTTTTTACAGAGTCATTTTTCCCTCAAGAAGGGAGCTGCAGCCTTGGGCATTGGAACAGACAGTGTGATTCTGATCAAATGTGATGAAAGGTGAGCGTGAACATGAACCCTTGTCGGTTAGCAGTTTGCATATTCCACACACACACCTTCTAGTCCCAAAACAAGCGGTGACTGCAAGGCAGCAAACCTGCCTCCATCCTGGCCACCGCCACTCATTTTCTTCTTCACAGAGACTCTTGCTTAGATCCCTAGGACAGTGTCCCTCAAAGCCATGAAGGCTTCCACGGCCCTTGACTGAATCAGAATCTTTGTTAACTCAACCCAAATATTCTGCACTGAGATGGTGCATGAGGACACTTAAGCAACAACCAGCAGCTTGAGCACTGATTTATTGTGATGGCATCATTCTGGGTACCATGGACAGTGTGAACCTAATGGACTAAGTACAGAAGGAGGGACATTTTAGTGAGCAGGGAGTAAATAATGCCCCAGCTACTCATCGGCCCTGTGCGGGAACCAAAGGGGAGTCCTTGTTTTAACTGATGCCCATACCTCATAGGTACTCTGTGAATAGGTGCGGAGGAGATGTAAAAGCATTTTCAGGATATTCATGTAAATTATCACTGGCCTATAGGTCTGGAACCTATAAAAAATTAAATGCATTGAGTAAGAAATTTCATTAAATTAGAAGGAAGCCACTCAATCAACCACTTAGTTATTCATATGAATTTATTGGACAGGCACTTATGATTGACCACCATATTGCAAAGCTCTAGAAAAAGGTAAGGCATAATGCCCATGCCCAGATAGTGTATGATCTACGTGGAGAGAGAGGGTAGCATCAGAAGAGACATTTTATGGTTGAATTGTGTGGCCCTGAGCACATATTCTGAACATTGCTAAGGTTTGAAAGGCGTCATGCAGCAGGAAGGGCTTGTGCTGGATTTTTAAAATCGGAGATGATTTGGTTGGGTGGGGGGAATGGCGGGGCCATTGAAGAAGACGGAATGCCGCGGGCAAAGCCACAGAGGTCAGAATGAGCTTGTGGGGCTCCAGGAGCTGGGTCGGACCAGGGATGAGGGGAGGGGGAAGCATGGCGGATAAGGGTGGCCATGTGGGATTTTGAAAGCTCAAAAAAACCAAACTGATTAATAACCGTAACTCCCTCCGGGAGACAAAATTACAAGAGATTGCCACTTTCTTGTTCACACTTTCATATATTGTCTAATTTTGTTTGTTTGCAAGGAACACACATTACTTTTACAATGAGGGGAAAAAGTGATGTTTTATTTTTCCCTTTGGTGGGGCTGGGGAGTTAACTGCCCTTGAGCTTCATGTGTCTGATGACCAGGTACCTTGCAAGCATTTTCAGAATGAAACCAGCCTTCAAGACTCTGGTAGTAAGATGGAGTAAGATGGAGTAAGATGTGGAATGATGGAGGGTCAGAGTAAGGTGAACACACTCTGAAAAAGGAAGTGCCTCGTATTTTTAAGGCTACCAGTGTTCCTCACTATCAGGTATTTAAGAACTAAGATGTGAGGAGAAAACTAGCACACACACAAATTGCTAACTGGAGATAAAGGTTTAAATAACAAAAAATTGTCTTAATCTGTAGCCAAATGGCTATAAGTAATGAGCCTAGAATTCAGGGAAGAATTGCCTGACAAGCCCTGGCTTTCCAGTCTAGTCAGTTTTCCTTCTCAGCTTAACTCGTAGGTGTTCTTCAGTAGAATCCCAATGGGCTGATAGATGACCTGGGAGAAAGGGAGGCCCTTGACCCCACTCCTTACAGCGCCAGTATTGCTGCTTCTACTCCTGTGAAAATCAGGTTGTGACCAAGGAAACGGCCTTGGGATGAGTCTGCCAGGCAGGTCCTCATGGGAGCAAAAGGCTGACTGTCTGGAGGCAGCTTCATGCTCCAGAGGGAAGTGCAGGCCGGAAGAAGGTGGAGAAAGAAGAGAAAGCAAAGTGTTGCAGGGAAACAGACGGGGCTGCCAGGCCAGAGGCCAGGGGACGTCGGCCACTCACCCGCAGCGGGGTCAGGGTCCTTCGCCCCCTTCTGCTCACGGGCCTTGTGGGATAGGGAGGGAGGAGCGGGCACAGAGGAGGAAGAAGAAAGAAAAAGGGGGAAAATCCTAAGGAATAAAATGTGCGGTAAATTAGGACGAGGAGAACAATCTTGTGTTGCATGTATAAAGTGAAACAAGGAGGGAGGTAGAGGGAAACGTGAGAGGGAGCAGTAAACACGCGAGAGCTTTAAAAGGAATAAAGGATCATTTTTACCATTTAAAAGGCAATAGAGGTTTACTTTTTTAAAAGCAGAAAATAACAGGGAAATATAGTTCTGTCACCCAAAGATCATTGCTGATACTACATTGGTGTCTGAACCTTTGAAGCTCTTTTTAAGCATAGAGGTTTATTTTTCCTCTCTCGCTTTTGAATAATATTTACATTGTGATCATGTTTGTTTTTCTAACTAGACATGTTAACATAAATATTTTTCTACATTATTACAAACACAACACACTTAACTACATTATTTTTGAGGTGTAACTGTCAAAAAACATGATAGTACTTTGAAGGGCCGGCTCTGGGGCTGGGCTGTTTAAATAAATCTCAGCTCAAGCACGAGCTGGGACAAATGTCTCTGTGCCTGTTTTCTTATCTTACAAAAGGAAAAAGTAATGGCACCTGCTTCATAAGGTTGTTGTGCAGATTAAATGCATTGACAAATGTAAAATGCTAAAAATGACAGCTAGAACCGAGCAAGCACAAAATATTAGTCCCCTACTGTTTATTCCACTATTTCTGTTATAAATAACCTTTACATCCTTCAGTGAGTGTTCTTGTGTGCCCAGGGCTGCTCCATCTATGGTTATTTCTCAGCATAATTGCTAACTTAAACTATACGAACATTCTTAAGTGAGGCATTAGGCCAAATTGCCTTTCAAAGGGTTTCATAAATTTACCCCTAGCAGTGCTGTATGAGAACACTTTGGAAAAGAAAATTAAAGCTATGTTGGTAGCTACAGGTAGTCTTTAATTCTAATAATTCATACCATCTGTATAGCATGAATTTAAGAGTGAGAGCCTGGTCTTAATGGGTTAAGTGAAATTGGAGCGTTTGGGGTCAGGAGTCAAGGAGGTGGTCTTGAACTGTCACCTGTAGGGACCGTTCCACTCAGAATCTGTTAAAACACTCTCAGTAGCCTTTTTGTTTTTATTTTGAAGTCCTCGTGAAAGTCAGATGTGCAGTTCAGAAAATCACTTGAGGCTGACAAAGTACACACCTATATTCCTGTTTGTCCTCTTGTACTTTACAAAGTTCATCCAGACTTTGCAAAACATGAACCTGGACCCGCTCCCTACGGCTTTCACTTCTTACTGTTACTCTTTCCAACTCTGCACATTAGTTCATTGGTGACTGGGGTGACAGGTTTCGGCTTGTCCTACAGACAGTTGACTTAGTAGGAAGCTCACAGTTGAAGGGAAATGTCCTAGTGAAAGAGAATAATCTCCAACCTTTCAGCAACAAGCTCAAAGCCACATGTGGAAGAAGATCCCAAGAGATACTACCCCTTAATTAGCAATTATAGGGGCTCAGCTTGGTGACCCATCAGAGTGAAATATGGTTCTCAGTTAAAACATAGTTCTCAGAAATGTATAGCAAATTATTTGTTTGGAATAGGTTCTCCCAGAGTTGAAAATCAAACACTACTTTTATTTTATTATGTATACTCTAAAAAGTAAAATAAGATAAGGAAATGGAAAAACCTCAGTTCACAATGGTTTACATTTTAATGGAAGTATCATAACTAAAGGGAGTATTTTATTTTGTAAAACTTAATTGTTAAAGTCAAAAGAAGAAAATGTGTTAAATGAATCCTTCCTTCATTTCCTAAATTTTAATTAAAAAGAGTTCCCTTTCCTTGTCAGCAAAAGGTTGAATATTTACAATGATGGGATTAATGAACCTTTCCCAGTGTCATTGGGTGTAATATTTGCAGCATTTGAATTAGTGGAATCTAACGTAGTGATTCCCTGATGTACCTAAGGATAGCGAAGAAAAGCCTGAGTTAGTATCTAAAGGAAAATAAGTATTTGTGGAAGAAAACTGAGAGATAATTCAGAATTGGATTAGGCCACTGGCCCAAAAGATGTTTCCCAAAGTTTCAGACAGGGGATGAGGAGAGAGAACGTCTACTCTATGGAGGGTAATTTGGAAGAATACGAAGTTCCCATATGATGGAAATGAGAGCCCTGAGAGCTACTTCCTTTGGCCCCGGGCAGCGGCCTTGGTTGGGAACATGGTAGTAGACAAGGTGGACATCATCACAGATGCACAAAACTTAGTCTGGTGTGCAGAAGGCAGACTTTGAACCAAGCAGAGACCGTGGCACCTTCTGAGCCATGGATGTGGGAGAAGTTAGCTTTCCCCAGGGACTGAAAAGAAGTTCAGGGGGAAGTGGTCAGAATGTCCTTGTCACGAAAAATCTTCTAAGCCCCGTTAAGCGGTTTGGATGTTAGGATGAAGACATGGAATGTCACCGAAGGATTTTAAGCAGGAGAGCAACTTCATATTTTTATGTTAGAAAAATCAATTTAAGTGCCTAATGAAGTGTGGGTTAGAGGTCGGAAGTCAGCGGCTGCAGTGAGATGAACAGAAGGACCCTTGGTGACTGACCCCAAGGCAGAGCAGCGGAGATGCAGTGATGGAATTAATAGGAATTATTAGCTGACCGGTATGCAGGGTGAGAGAGGAGTCAGGATGAGTGCCAGCCAAGTCCATGTGGTGCTATTCTCTGTGGTCAGGAGCCAAGGTCGAAATGAAGATTTCAGACTTGGAGATGTTGAGTTTCAAAAGCGTGTGAGACATCCAAGTGAGGGTGTCAGGTGGGCAATGGGGAATGTGAAGATGCACACTGGAGCCACGGGGGGTGGGCCGAGGGAAGAACCGAGGCAGAGGCAGAGGAGCCTGCCACGGGTGTGGAGGAAGAGAGGGCAGAGGAGAATCGGGACCCTGGGCCACGAAGACCATGAGTGTTTCTGCAAGAAGGAGTGGTTAATGTGTGAGCTGCTACTGAGCGATGAAATGAGGGCCACAATGGCCGTCGGTTTTGCTTATAAGGAAGTGGCTGGTGAGTTTGGCAAAAGCAGATGCGACAGAGGGGTGAGGGCAGAAGGCGGTCTGCAGTGGGTTGAAGGAGGAGCAAAGAAAGGGAGAGGAAACAGGAACGGGCTTCCAGAGGTTAAGTGTGAAGGGGAAGAGGGGTGGCAAAAGGTGGGGGAGAGGTTAAGTCCAGCACGGTGTTTGGTCGTTTTTTAAGGAGAGGCGCTTAAGGCATGTTAAACTGTGAGATGAAGGACCTGCTAGAGAGGAAATGTGAATTACATGAAAAAAGAAGGGATAAAATAGATAGCAGAGGTTTCATTCCCCTACCTCTGAGCGCTCATAAGAACTTGGAAGTTATTGCACGTTATAAAATTGGAAGGAAACAGTGGGAGAGAAAACAGGAGCACGGTGGGGGCAAGGTTTAAGGAGGATTGGAGGAGGCCGGGGGCAAAGCCCTGGGCTTACGCTGTGTTGACAAGGTGCTAATGAATTTCAGTTCAGAAAGAATTAGAGTTGGAAAGGTTCTCGGACATTAACTCATCCACTCCCCTTTAAAAAAAAATTTACTTAATATTTTTGTAAATAATTTCAGACTTAAAGAAAAGTTGCATGACTAGTAACAAAAACTCCCATATTCCCTATACCCAAATTTGCCGGTTGTTAACATTCCGACATATTTGCTTTGTCACTCTCTTTCTCCCCATCTAATGTGACATTACACATTGGATGTAATGAATATGACACTATTACATGTGTAAATTATATGTATCTTATAGATATATTTTTTTCTGAACCATGAGAGTATTCCTTTCAGACATCATGCCTATTTTACCACTAAACACTTCAGTGTGGATTTTCTAAGAACAAGAATATTCACTTACATAATCACAGTACCATGAGCTAAATCAGGAAATTTGACATTGACATAAGACTATTATTTAACCTATACACTTTATTCAAATTTCATTAATCTCCCCAATAACGTCCTTTAGAGCTATTTTTCCCAGTCCGGGAAAATCTCTTTAATCTCTTTTAATCAGGAACATTATCTCAGCCTTCCTTTGTCTTTCATGACATTGATATTTTTGAAGAGTATAGACCATTTATTTTGCAGACTCTGTCTTAATTTAGGTTTGTCTGGCGTTTCCTCATGATTAGATTCAGGTGATGCATTTGGCGCAGCGATTCCGGGGAGGTGATGCTTGTCTTTCTCACGTGTACCTCATCAGGCGGCTTGTCACATTATCTGTTATGTTAGCTTTGACCATTTGCTGAACGTGGTGTCTGCCAGGCTTCTCCACGGGAAAATGGCTGTTCTCTCCTTTGGAGTTAATAGATATCTCACAGGGGATCCTCTCAGACTATAAATATTCTGATCCTCCTAAAACATTCACTTAATAGTTTAGCATCCATTGGTGATTCTTGCCTGAATTATTATTGTGATGGTTGCAAAAGAGTGCTTTCTCTAACCCCACCTTCCCGTCTACGTTTATTAGCTCCTTCCATTCAGCTGTAAGAAAGAGCTCTCTGCCTCCTTCCTCTTTTTCTTTCTCTATTATTCGTTATCAGTATGGACTGCTAGGTGCTTTTTGAAATTAATTCTCTGTGGCATTCTCTCCGACTCCCTCTCCTCTCTCTTCTATTTTTCTGTCTCTTACTCCTCCATTCAGAGTTTCCTTTAAATTATCTAAATTACTAGTGAATTGCTGAAAAATCTTAAAGAAAATAAATCTGACCAAGACACATGATTCCTTGTTGCCGTAGGACGAGAAGAGTCATTGGCCTTCCTAGCTCACATGGAACACAAGAATTGTTAGCTACTTTGATTAATACGTTCCTACTACAAAAATTAACTACTTCTGCTTTCATGTACATTTTAGTTTTTTCTTTTCACATATTACTTAGGTTTATAAATTACAGCTAGAGTGCATTCCCCATTGTTGTTAAGTACCTCGCTTTATTATACAATTGATATACAATTGAAAGTATAAATAATCTGGGATCATTATGCTTTTTCATTAAATTAGCTGAATTGTGGTCAGTGCTTGAAGGCAGTTGGGGAAGCTAATTAACTCTTTCAGGCCCTTGGGAAACTGTTGAGAGCCCTGTAATAGGATAAACTTCACAGAGACCCTGAATCAGTTACCATTGAGCAGGGCTGTAGTAAGCCCTCTGAGTGTCATCTTTTCTGTGGGTGTAGATGCAGAGAACTCAGTGGTGCTTGGGCTGTATATATTTCATTATGTCCTATATATGGAAGGATTATGAAATAACCATAGCTGAGCCCTTCCAGGTAGCTCAGTTGGTTATCACATCATCCCAATATACCATGGTTGCAGGTTTGATCTCCAGTCAGGGCACATATAAGAATCAACCAACAAATGCATAAATAAGTGGAACAACAAATTGATCTCTCTCTCTTTCTCTCTTTCTCTCTCTCTCTCTCTTTCTCTCTCTCTCTCTCCCCTCCCTGCCTCCCTCTCTCTCAACTTAATGCAAAATAATGATAGCTGACACTTAGTTTATTATATGTCAGGCACAGTTTTAAGCACTTTACAAAACTGATCTGATAAATTTATTTCATTGGAGACACAAAAGAGTGTATTTCCTCACATCTGTCTGGTGTTGACATAGTTTGTGAAGTGTTTCTATACACAACAGCCCTGCAGTGTGGTATATTCTCCTTTCTCCATGACTCATACCCTGGCAGAGCTGGGACATGTCCAAGGTCATGTAGCTGGTAAGTGAAGGATGAGGGATTAGACTCAGAAGGGAATTCCTAGTGTTCAACAGTTAATGGTGCCTTCTTTTTTTTTATGGTAAAATATACATAACAAAATTTACCATCCTAACCATTTATAAGAGTACAATTCAGTGATATGCGGTATATTCAGATTATTGTCCAATCGTCATAACTATCCATCTCTAAAACTCTTTTCATTTTGGAAAACTGAAACCCATTAAACATCTCCCCATTTCCTCTTCCCCCCGGCCCTGTGTGACCATTATTCTACTTTCTGTCTCTATAAACTTGACTGCTCTAAGCACCTCTCTCTTTCTGTGATTGACTTGTTTCATTTGGCCCAATGTCCTCAAGGTGTATCCATGTTGTCATATATGTCAGACTTTCCTATAATTTTAAGGCTAAATAATATTCCTTAAACAATAATATTTAAGATCGAATAGTATATACTACTTGGATTGCTTCTACATTTTAGCTACATTGAATAATGTAGCTATGAACATGGGTGCATAAATATCTCTTTAAGCTCTGCTTTTAAATTTTGGGGTATATATTCAGAAGTGGAATCGCTGGATGATGTGGTCATTCTCTTTTTTAAAGATATTCACTACCACTATTTCTGCTTTTAATATATTTTTAAAATTTTTATTTATTGATTTACAGGGGAGAGAGAAAGAGAAAGAAAGAGAGAGAGACATTGACTTGTTCATTAGCTGCTTCCTTGGTGTATCAGGACAATGCTCTAGCCACCTGAGCTGCCTGGCCAGCGTAGTCATTTTATTTTTAATTTTTTTGAGGAACTCACACTGTTTTCCATTTTACGTTTCCACCAACAGTGCACAATGGTTCCAATTTTTTTACATCCTTGCCAACAATTGTTATTTTCTGTTTTATTTGTTTTTATAGTAGCCATCCTAATGGTTTAAGGTGGTAGTTCATTATGATTTTGACTAGCATTTCCCTAGTGATTAGTGATGTTGAGAAACATTTCACATGCTCTTTGGCCATTTGTACATCTTTTTTTGAGAAATGTCTACTAAAGACCTTTTCCCATTTTGAAGACTTATATTCACCTATTTATTTTTACTTTTTTGAAGAAGTATTTTTTCAACTTTATTGAGCTAAAACGGACAAATAACAAGTGAATATATTTAAGGTGTGCAATGAGATGAGCTAATATATGCATACATTGTACAATGAGTTCCACAATTAAGCTAATTAACATGTCTATCCCCTCACACAGTTATCATTTGTTCATGTGAAGACAGAACACTTAAGTCCAAGTCTCTTATCAAAGTTCAAGTATACAAAACAGCATTATTAACTATAGTCACCGTGCTGTACATTAGATCCCCAGAACTCATTCATCGATTACTAAAAGTTTATACTTTTTGACCGACATCTCCCCATTTTCCCCATCCAATAGCTTCTGGCAATCACTGGCCATTCTACTTTCTGCTTCTGAGTTTGACTTTTTTAGATTCCATATATAAGTGAATTCAAACAGTGTTTGTCTTTCTCTCTCTGACTTATTTCACTTAGCAAAATGTTTTCCAGGTTCATCCATGTTGTCAGAAATGGCAAGATTTCCTTCTTTCTCATAATATGCCATTGTATGTACATACCACATTTCTTAAACCATTCATCTGTCAATAGACATTAAGGTTGTTTCCATGTCTTGGCTCTTATAAATAATGATGCTGCAATGAACATAGGAGTGCAGCTCTCTCCTCAAGGTTCTGACTCATTCCCTTTGGATGTAGAGCAAGGAGTGGGATTCTTGGATCATGTAATAGTTTTATTTTTCATTTTTGAGGAACCTCCATACTGTTTTTCATAAATGGCTGAATCAATTTACGTTCCCACCAAGAGCATAGGAGGGTTCCCCTTTCTCCACACCCTTGCCAACCCCCAGGGCTTGTCTTTTTGATAATAGCCATTCTGACAGCTGTGAATATCTCATTGTGGCTTTGATTTCCATTTCCCTGATTAGTGATTTTGAGCAAATTTTTATATACCTGTAAATTATTTGTATGCCTTCTTTGAAAATTTGTCTATTCAAGCCCTTTATTAATTTTTAAATCAGGATATTTTGCTCTTGCTATTGAGTTGTAGGAGTTTCTTACATATTTTAGAGATTAAACCATTATCATATATGTGTTTTACAAGTATTTTCTCCCATTCCATAGGCTGCCTTTTCATTTTGCTGATTGTTTTTGCTATGCAGAAGCTTTTTAGTTCAATATAGTACCACTTGTTTATTTTGATTTTGTTGGCTTAACTTTGATGTCACATCCAAAAAAATTATCACCGATACCAATTGTAAAGAGCTTGTCCCCTAGACCAAAACAAATGACCCTATATTTATTTTTGGGAGTGATATGGTTTCAGGTCTTACATTTAAGGCTTCAATTTTTTGTGTGTTAATTTTTCTTATGATATAAGATAGCGATCCAGTTTCACTCTTCTGCATGTGGCTGTTCAGTTTTCCCAGCCCCATTTATTGAAGAATCTACCCTTTCCCCATGGTGTATTCTTGGTACCTTTATCAAAGATTAGTTGGCTGTACATGCTTGACTTTATTTCTGGATTCCTATTTCTGTTCATTTGGTCTATGTATCTGTTCTTACAGTACCATACTGTTTTGATTACTATAACTTTCTAATGCAGTTTGAAATCAGGAAGTGCAATGCCTCAAGCTTTGTTCTTCTTTCTCAAGATTGCTTTGGCTGCTTGGGTTCTTTAGTGGTTCCATACAAATTTAGGGATAGTTTTTTCTATTTCTGTGGAAAATGCCATTGAAATTTTGGTAAGGATTGCATTGAATCTATAGATTGGGTAGGTAATATGGACATTTTAACAATATTAAGTTGTTTAATCCTTGAACTTAGGACATCTTTCCATTTATTTGTGTTTCATTGGTATCTTGCAGTTTTCAGTGTACAACATCTTTCATCATCTTTCTTAAATTTGTTTCTAAGTATTTTATTCTCTGATGTTATTATAAATGAGCTTGATTTCTGTATCTTGATTTTGTATCCTGCAACTTTATTGAACTTGTTTATTAGTTCTAACAGTTTTTTGTTAGAGTCTTGTGGGTTTTCTAGATTGTGTCATGTGTCCACAGGCGATATAAATCTGCTTTTCCAATTTTGATGTCATTTTTTTCTTTGTCTAGTCTAAATACTCTGGCTAGGACTTACAGTGTTGTCTTGACTAGAAGTGATGAGAGTGGACAATTTTGCTGTGTTCCTGATGTTAGAGAAAAAGTTTCCATCTTTTCACTATTGAGTATGTTAGTTGAGGGTTTGCCATACATGGTCTTTATTATGTTTCTCCTATACCCAGTTTGTTGAGAGTTTTTAAAACTCTCTTATCCCAAGGATAAGTCCCACATGACCATGGTGTATGATGTTTTTATGTACTGTTAAATTCAATTTGCTAGTATTTAGTTGAGGATTTATGTTCATCAAGGATATTGGCCTGTGATTTTCTTTTTCTTGTAGTGTTCTGGCTTTAGTATGAGAGGGTAATACTGGCCTCATAAAATAAATCAGGATGTGTTCCTTCTTCTTCAATTGTTTGAAAGACCCTGAGAAGTATTGGCCTTTATTCTTTTTTAAATGTTTGATAGAATTTACTTACTTTTGAAACCATCCTGGGTTTTCCTTTTTGAAGGTTGTTGATTACTTCTCAAATCTCTTACTCATTATTGAGTTCTTTGGAAATTCTATATCTTCATGATTAAGTCTTGATAGGTTGTAGGTTTCTAGGAATTATCCATTTTTGACATTATTCACTTTATTGGCATATAATTTTTTATAGTAGTCTCTTAGGACCCTTAGTATTTCTGTGGCATCAGTTACAATGTTTTCCTTTCCATTTATAATTTTATTTATTTGAGTCTTCTTGGTGAGTCTAGCTAAAGGTTTGTCAATTTTGTTTATTTTTTTCAAAAAATCAGTTCTTAGTTTTATTCATCTTCTCTATTGTCTCTCTAGTCTCTCTCATTTATTTCTGCTCTATTCTTTATTATTTTCTTTCTTATGCTAATTTGGAGCTTTGTTTGCTTTTCTTTTTCTAGTTCCTTGAGACATAAAGTTAGACTGTCTCAGATCTTTCTTTTTCCTTAATGTAGGCACTTGTCACTATAAACTTCCCTCTTAGAACTGCTTTGTTGCATACAGTAAGTTTTGGCACGTTGTGTTTCATTTTAATTTCTCTGAAGATACATTTGATTTCTCTTTTGATTTCTTCTTTGATCCATTGGTTGTTCAGGAGTGTGTTGTTTGATTTCCACATATTTATGACTTTTCTAATTTTTCTCCTATTATTGATTTCATACCATTATGGACGGAAAAGATACTTGATATTTTAGTCTTCTAAAATTTGTTAGGGTTTGTTTTGTGGTGTAATATATGCTTTATCCTGGAAAATGTCCATGTGCACTTGAATAGAATATGCATCATGCTGCTATTGGATGGAATGCTCCATATGTGCCTCGTAGGCTCATTTAACCATTTTTAATTGGCTTGTTTCTTTGGTGTTAAGTTTAAGGAGTTCTCTGTATACTCTGGATATTAATCCTTTATCATATATATGACTTGCAAACATTTTCTCCCATTATATAGGTTGCCTTTTTACTCTATTGTAGTGTCCTTTGATGCACAAGTTTCTCAGTTTTCATGAGGTTCAATCTGTCTATTTTTTCTTTTGTTGCTTGTGCCTTGGGTCTTATATCCATGAAAATATTCATTGCAAAGTCCAATGTCATGAAGCTTTAGTGCTATGCTTTCTTCTAAGAGTTTTTTTAATTAAAAAATTTTCAATTACAGTTTACACTGAGTATTATTTTGTATTACTAGTTTCAGGTGTGTCTTCTAAGAATTTATGGCTGTAGCTCTTATATTTAGGTCTCAATTCATTTTGAGTTAATTTTTATATATGGTGTTAGGTAAAGGCTAGCCCCTTCTTTTAAAAAAAGGAAAAGGACATTATATTTTCTTATTTCAGAAGTAGCACATATTCATTATAGAAAAATAATGGAAGAATCTAGACAAAATCTCATAATATTTTGGTACTTATAATTCTATATATAAAAATATATCTATTTAAACACAACATTTACTGACTAGAATTTGTTTCTTACATCATTAAAATATGGGCAACTTTCATGCCATTAGAAATTCTCCAGTGTAATTCTCAATTACATTTAATAATCTATTGTTTAGAACTTATTATTGTTACTTAATTGTTAAGTAATTTAACACACCTCCTGTTGTTAGGTGTTTAAGTTACTTTAAGTTTTGCTATTGAAAAATGCTAATATAAACATCATTGTGGCTAAATATTTACATACATTTTTTATATTATTTTCCTAGGATAAGTTCCTAGAAATAGAATTTCTGAGGCCAGGACTGTACCCATTTAAGAGCTGTGATTCTTGCTGGCATGTTGCCCTTCAAAAAAGAAACTACCAATTCATATTCTCCCCAAGGAGTATATAGGGATGACTGCTTAACTTGTCCTCACTAAACCTAGAAATTAAAACCTTAAGTGACCGGTATGAATTTGGTGCATGGAACCTTTTATTTTTATTTTTATTTTTATTATTATTATTAGTAGTAGTAGTAGTATTCTCATTTGCACTTTTGATAATTAGAAAAGTCAAGCATTTTATGCTTATCAGTTATTTAGAACTGAAAAAAACACAGCCCTCTTTTGTCATGTATGCTGTAAATGTTTTCTAAAATGTATCATTTGCTTTTTAATTTTATTTATGGTATTTATAAAAATGTTCTTTTTTTTCGTAGTCAGAGCTATCATTAATTATTCATTCCCCACCCTTAGTGCCTTCTATAGAAAGTATTCCCCATCCTTAGCTCATGTTAACATTAACTTTTTCCATAGGACCTTTATATTATTATTTTAATAGTTGATCTAATTGAAATGCATTTTGATCTATGGTGTTTGAGAGTTATGCTATTTTTTAAATCTATTTTTTGCCACATGTCCCAACACCATATAAAATTTTTAAAAATACTTTAATTACTGATCCACATATACTAAATTCATATTAGGCCTGTTTCTAACCTTTTAGTTTTGTTCCACTGATTTCCCTATTTGGCTTTGTTAGCACACTTTTTAATCACACAACAGTTTAACAATGTGTTCTACATTCCGGTAGAGAGAAATCTGTCCCCTGCCTATTCTTCCGTTTATGTGCTACTCTTAAAAAACTGAATATCCTTATTTATGTTTTTCAGTTAGTTGTACTTTAGAATTATTTCCCCAGGTTCCCATTCCCCTACAACTCCTACTGGGGATCATGTTGGAATTGTGTTTAGAGATTAATTATATGTATTTACCACATTGTTTTCTTACCAAAAACATGGTATATCTTTCTATTTATCCAAATCTTTTTTGCATCCTTCAGTAAAAATCTATTTTTCCTTTTTCTTCTTTTTTTATTTCTGAACCTATTTTATTAGTTAGTCCTGGTAAGGGAAGAAAACTTTATCAGGTTACAAACCAGACAAAGTAACAATTGGTACGTCCACTCCAGCTTTGGTGAGATCTCAAATCTGCTAAGCAAAAGGAAGCAAAGTTCTGTTGCTAATGTAAGCCACTGTGCTAGCCAGCACCAAGAATTATGTGGTCTTCGGAAGAAACCTTTTCTTCAATTAAAAAACATAGTATATATAAATCATACATCTTTATATACAAATAAGATTTAGTTTCAATTTGAGCTCACTATTCATCTCATTACACATCTTGGAAAAGACTTGTTAGAAACAACAGAGAAAAGGTTTCTTTGTGTTTTGTATGAATAGGTGTCCACATCAGGTAAAAACTGGAAGAAAAATCAAGTTTCATTAACACAGGCTGTCAATCAACTGTAAAATCTTAGCTATCACTATTCTATTTTATTTGAGGTATTAAATTCAGAATATACACTAAGAGTACAAGTAATAAATCCCCAGTTTCCTATGCTAAAGAATGGAAAAGACCACTAGAAAGATGCCATCTTTTAATTTTAACTGTCCCATTTACTTTCCACAATCAAAAGTCATGTTCCAGTTTTCATAAAGCTCTAAGACTTTGGAGGCGCACTGGGTTGCCCAATTGACAGCTAGTGAAGGGGGGCAGGGAGTTTAGGGGTTGGGAGGTAGAGGGATGGAGCAAAAAGGCAAAAGGACTCAAGGACATGGATAACGATGTGGTGATTGCTGGGGGAAGGGGGTATAGGGACTAAAAGGTCATGTAAAAAGATACAATAAAGATCAATTTTTAAAAAAAAAAGAGTATAAAGGGGCTTTGAGACCAATAAAATAAAATAAAATAAAATTTTCAAAATCAACGCAAGCTATCAGCAGAACTTGATCTGGTGTTATTACGGCTGTCTGGGCAGTCTATAAACTGCGAATGGGACCACGGGGAGCCTCTCTGCATAACTGTGTCATGTCGGCGCCTGAGAACCCTTCCAATCGCTGCACAGCCAGCTCAGTTTCCTCCTCACAGAGGCAACACTGCTCCCTGGACACCAGATCAATTACTATCTGTCTCTTGAATGACTTCTGGGAGAGGAGTGTAGAGCCTTTTCACCAACCTCCTCCGGACAGACTCATGATTCCCTGAGACGTAGTGTTTGCTCCCACCACTAGCACACAATCTTCAGAAGACATGGCTATTCCACCTAACTGAACTAGAAACTTGCTTTTTATCCTCCTGGAAGACTCATGCTCACCATCTCCCCGCTGAGATAACAGGGAATCATTTTCATCAATAAACATCACAGTTGGCTGCTGACAACTTGCAACGGTAAACAATGCACATGGAGGTTTTCTCCCCCTCGCCTATCCACTGAGTGGTCAAGGAGGAAGAAGAGATACTGAAAATGTTGCCCCAGACTGACGAGCAGTGCACTTGCCAATCAGTGTTTTTCCAGTCCCAGGAAGATCAAAGAACAGACTTCCTTTCTGGGGTTCTCATAAACCAGTGAAGATGTCTAACCTCATCATGGGCCACACAACTATCTCCTTTCTCATGGCTTTGGCAAACTCAACCCTTGTGACATCTTCCCAGTTCATGAGAGGACCATGGTCCATAATCTACTCATAATCAGTTCAGTTACGATTGGCTCCAAGCTCTTCAGACACTCATCAACGGCTGTGCTGGCTCTGTGGGTCTGGCACCCTCAGGCTTACGCGGCGCCCCCTTCAGATCCCCCGGCCCGTCTTGCTTAGGTACAGGAGTTACAAACTTTCCGAATATTTCTCAGGATCTACTGGCCCAGAGCCTTTTCTACACCACCGTATGAAGACCCTGGTGCACGGAGGGAGTGCCGATCTGCCCGTAATTGCTCTTTTGCAGTTTTATAAGTTGCCAGGCTGCTTCCCTCTCTTTGGCCATTATCTTCTGGTTTACTAACAGCCTTGTTCAGGATTGTGGCGGAAAGTGCCTCAGTGGAGCCAGAACCACAAAAACTTCCCTTTCCCGAGGACACAAGGCTGACTGGGTAAGAACAAACCCATGCAGTCCTGTGTTGGCATTTGGAGAGCTGTTACTTTCCCTTCTGACATTTACAAGTAACGGTGTGGCCTGGAATTTTGTAGTGGCTAATTCACCAAAAGGTGTTGAGGATGTGGGACGCCTCTTTCGGGTGTTTGTCACCACAGGTGGCTGGGCATTTTAAAGGTCCTTCTAAGGACCACCCTCTGGGATGGCTTGCGTCCTATCTGTACCATGAGCTGGGTTAGCTAATGAATCGCTCCCCTCAAAGCCACCACAAATGTGAGGATCAAAGACAACGGCCTCTTTGTGGTCACTACTGATGTCTCAGCAGGTGCCAGTGGGAGTCTTTTAGCTTTTTGCCAGCCTGCAACATATCTTTGTGAGCAGTCAAGCTCTACTCCCTCAGGAAAGGCTGGCAGAATTACTACAGGTTCAGCAGAGCCAGTGAGCATAGTCACCAGTCACCGAAGACTCAAGCACCCCATACCTGACCATTTAGATGCCGGCCCAGAGGTTTGCTCTCCAGTAACGTTCTCCTTTTGGTAAGAGAGGCAGCTTTCTCCTCAGAGCCATGGAAGGTAGCCATGAATCTGGGTCCAATGTCCGCACACAATGTAATCCGTGGGTTTTGCCCTGCCCCCAAAGAGAAGATTTTTCCTGTTGGCAGCTCTAGCTGGCATTGTGGGATTTTGCAGAGGCAACTTTATGAAGTCATCTGACCCTACAGCATCATGTGACTTTTGAAAGGCTATTACTAATCAGGAATTTTAACGCAAAACAACAACATTCAAGGCAGCAGTCCGATTCAAGAGTTGTCACTTGAATGGCAGTCCTGTCTTAAACACTAACAACTAACAGAGGGCAGCGTTACAAAGCATCAGTCATAACTTAATTGTGAGCCTGAAAGCTGGATGTGTAAACATTAAAGATAACTTTTTGCTATGGAAATACTTTTAGAACAGACATGGAGGACGCAGCAGCTGCCATCCAAACCTGCACCGAGAAATGCTTCTCCGAAAAAGCCAGGACTGGCCAGACAGCTCCCAATCCTCAGAGGAGCCTACTGGCCGTGGCCCACTGTGCTCGCCCTGCAGCACATGGACAGGCAGGGGGCGCATATTGCCACATCTGGAGCTCCTTCTGCTTGTGGCCCTAAGCCATGGTGGCTCAGAACCATGGGTCCCCTGAAAAGTACTTGGCTAGTGTGTTACACAACTATTTAAATACCTAGCAGGTTAAAACTTCATTTCTAAAGCAATATTTCTTGGAGCTAGGTCTTCTCGCTTCAGAATCACCCGGGGCGCTTACTAGAAATGCAAATTCCTGTGCATGTTTCTCTATTAACTATGTTATCGTTTGTCTCCCTTGTTGGCATGTAAGCCCTGGAGAGTAGAAACTGGATTGTTTTACCCTGGTACTCCAGCACCCCTGACAGTGTTTAGCACATAGTAAGTACTCAATAACTGCTTGTGGGATGAATTAATTTCTGGGTCCTATAACTGACCTATTGAAGCAAAATCCCTAAGAGCAAAGCCAAAGAATCTGCATTTTGAAGACATACACAGGTTTTTTACACATGCTAAATTTTAAGAATCATTGTTCTAAAGTAATTCAGCCATTTCTAAGATAAATGGAAAGATGCAAAGCTTTGGCCCCCGGGGCCCTCCCACTAACCAGTTGGGCAGTAAGGTAAAGCGAACATATTAATATAATCCTTGGGCTAAACTTTTGCCTTCTAGTCACACACCTCCAATGAATGTTGAGGGGCCCCCTGCAGTGTGCCAGCCTCTGGGTTCCTAAGTGGACAAAACAAATATGGGCGTGGAAGGCAGCCTGCCCGCGGGAGCCCAGAGCCTGCCCTGTCAAGAACCACACCCACCACTTTCCAGTCTGCAAGAAGCAGACATGTGGACTTGATTACAGTGGTCCCTCTCATCCACAGTTTCACTTTCCACAGTCAACCACGGTTCGAAATATTAAATGGAAGATTCCAGAAGTAACTCATAAGTTTTGAATTGTGATCTGTTCTGAGTAGCATGATGAAACCCCACGCTGTCCTGCTCCATCCCACCAGAAACATAAATCGTCCCATTGATCAGGGTCTCCACACTGTAGGCACTCCCTACCCATTGGTCACTTAGTAGCCGTCTTGGTTATCAGGTTGACTGTCACAGTATCGCAGTGCCGATGTTCAGGCCACCCTCGTTTAACTTAACAATGGCCCCAAAGTGTAAGGGTGGGAACGATGACAAGTCAGATGCCAAAGAGAAGTAGTAACACGCTTCCTTTAAGTGAAAAAGTGAGCACAGAAAAATAAGATGTTTCCAGAGAGAGAGAGAGACCATATTCACTTAACTTTTATGTGTGGCATATTGCTTAATGGTTCTTTTTTATTATTACTTGTTTATCTCTTACTGTGTCTAATTTAAAAAGTAAACTCTCATAGATATGCATGTATAGGAAAAAACATAGTATATATAAGGTTTGTACTACCCACTGGGGGTCTTGTAGTGTATCCCCCATAGATAAGGGGGGAGTATTGTTTTGACAAGCCTGCCCCTTCCAGCCGCCCCACAGCTCACTGATACGGGAAAGGAACTGACTAGATGTTCATTACTGCTTTCCTAGAAGGCGTGAATAATACTTCTGATTCATGGAAGCCAGATATTATCTTAAAGGATTTATCTTATCCTAAAGACTCCAATCATTCCAAATAGGTTTCCTATATGTTTGACCCTTTGAGTTTGTGCTGGAAGCTTGGCATTTTATTTCTAGTTACAACCAGCCTTTTACCAGCTTTCGATCTTGGATAGTCACTTCACCTCTCTTGGTCTATTTTCTCATGTCAAATATGATACCATACCATTAAACTAGAATCAGGTCTTGAGCCCCTTTCAGTTCTAATGTACCCTGATCTGCAAGACCTTAGCTTACTGTCCTACACTTAACAAAACATCCAGATGTGATTAGATGAGCAGACAGCAGCTGTCAAGCTAGTCTACCTCAGACTCTCCGAGGCAGAATGACAAACTTCGGTAGACTAGGCAAAATTTGGGATTTGCAAACAATTTCTAGGAATTCTGTCTCTCAATTTCCACATACTACAAAAGTGCTACAGTGATTTTAATGTGCTTAGAACTTTATATAAAAGATAAATATCTGAATTTCCTCTGAATGTGAACGTTTTGTGTACAGCAGCACAGGAACAAGGTCTTTTAGCACAACCTCCTCTAAAAATGGTGAAAACCACTACTTTGAGGGTTGCTCCCGGGCCAAGCTATGAAGCGAGGAGAGAAATGTAGGGAGTGAGATGCCCCCCCACCCCCTTGTCTGCATTCCCTTGGTCCCTCCCCCTGCCCCCATCGCACAGAAGTTCCCCAGAGGTGGGCTGCTCTGAATTGTACATTTAATGCCCTTTGTTCCCTACCACCCTCACTAACTAATCACTGCTAACTTGTCCATTACCTTGGCCAGGTAATTGCACTTTAACTGCCTTTCTTGGGAAAACAGCTTCCCATAAATCCGTAGTTCTCGGTGCCTTCAGGCCTAATGTCTGCTTTATAGTCTATTCTGCAACGCCTCCTTTGTTAGCCGAAATGAACGTTGTAGAGAATATAACTTATATACTCACTTTATAATGCCCAAATTATATTTTTAAATGGAAAACTGTTAGAAAGTAATTAATGATATTTCAAAATGCAAAAATGTTGGCAAGACCACACTGGAATATCTCCTGAAGCAGCCCAGTGCCTGCTCTATATCTAGAGTCACAGGAACAGCCACGAATGGCCTATTGAGCTGGTGACAGATACTAATCACCTGCTTGCTGCTCACTAAGTGCTACCAGCATCCTCCCACCATTTATTGTTACAACCTCCTCCCCATAATTTATTTTTCCAAATTGCCTTTAAAAAAAAAAAAAAAAAACCTAGATGGAGGACCTTGATGGGAAAGGTTAGCCAGTTTAGCAACCTCGAGAGAGCTCGGCTGGTGTAGACTGTTCACTGCCTCCCATGCCTTGTACCTACTCGGTCTGCCCTTCGCCTGTTTGGTCCCACGTGTCTTAAGATAGGACTGTCACGACACATACTAACAATCCCAGCAATAAAAGCTAACAGTTATTGAATGCTTCCCATATGCCAAGCATTTTAAAAATAATTTTGTATTTATTAACTCATTGGATCCTCACAACTCCGTAAGTAATATTATTCTCACTGTGTTCTAGGGATACTAATAATCGGCACGGGGAAGGTAAGAAACCTGACTAAGACGGCTCATCTAGCACATCCGGCTTCTTGGACCAATCAGCTCCTCTGGTTATTATAGCAGGGTTTTATAGTAAGCGAAGCACTACCTGTGTTTTTATTTTAGGAAAGAAACACTGAGGGGATGAAAGGATGTTTCTCTCCCCAATGTCTGTCTTTCCGTTTGAAATTGGAACCTATGAGCTCTGTTTAGCAGCTGGAATGTAATTAGGTAGCTCTTTGGCTAAATATTTCATTCACAGTTTTCAGAATGGATTTTACCTTCTTGGTGTTTTGTCTGTATGTAAAATTGCAGGTTCATTCATTAGAAGGTTTGGAATACGGATCTTTTTCTGCACTCTCCCTCCATTGCTAAATGTCTTGCTCCAAAGCAGCCTTGTTTTTAACAAATTAAGAGGATTACCTAAAAAACAGGGTCTGTGCAGAGTGGAGGTACATATGGCGGTGCTGACAGAGCAGTGTGGCCAGGAGTCCCCGGAACTTGCCAGAAATTACAGTCCTGCATCATCTGGGGAGGAAATGCATTTTTTCCTGAAAAGAAGCGATGAGGTGTTTAAACTGACCATTATTACCAACAGTTTAGGGTTGGACTTATACCTACCTGAGTTGGCCACATGGCAAAGACAAAAGAAATAAATTATTCAGACCAAAACCTGTAATATATTTGTTCTTCCTTTCAGGGGAAAAATGATCCCATCTGATCTTGAAAGAAGGATCCTCGAGGCCAAACAAAAAGTAAGTTTTTGTGGGGAGCTTTATGCTGCCCATAACAAGCTAGGGTACAAGTTTGTATTCCTACCCAGTGGAGGACAATCTTTGGTTTTATTTTAAAAAGGGGACCCCAGACTTAACCTCCCAGCTTAAATGAGAATATGGAATTTTGCATCCAGTCATTATTTATTTCTGAGTTGTAGGCTCTGCTCTCAAAAGATCTAAGTTGTTAAATAAGTAACATACACAATAATATGGTAAGAGTTTCCAAAGCGTTTGTCTTCTCATGTGTTGAGGTTTGGAATTAAACAGACACATTCGAAAGATCATTTTTACAAGTGGAAAATACCAGAACACTAATGCAGCATGTGAGTTACTGCTGTGACGTTCTTTGAAAGGACCGTGTGTTCCTGCCTGGACACATACTGCTGTGATTGGTTCTCCAAACATCTAATTATTCAGAAACAATTTAGAACTCCTTTTAGAAGTAACAAGTCCTGAAGACCTGCTAAAGATTCCCACAAAGCTCTAGAAAGTTATTAACATCCCTGCATGGTTTGCAAGCCAGAGAGCTTGTTTTTAGAATTTTCTTAGTTTAACTGTTACTGGATATAATCCACAGCTCCTAGTTCAATGCTGTAAGACATGCATCTGATTATTATGAACCTGAGAATAATTATTTCTTTTTATATGCCTTTTCTCTTATCCAAATTGGTAGCAGGAGGTCGGTCCCCCTTGTTTTTGTACTAGAGCTACTTCTTGTGATGTAAATCACAGGTTAAACCTTTGCTGCCACCTATAGACGGGCTCTGTAACATCATGTTATATGGCAGGGTGTAACACGTTCTGCCTTCCTTACCAACCACGTATTATTTCAATCAATTTCACTGAGCCAGGGCAGCACTGACTGAAAACTACTTAGGCGGATAAAAGCCATGGCTACCGTTCAGGTCATATGAATCTTCTTCTCTAAGACTCCAAATAAGTTACCTGAGGATTTTCCCAATAGGAGTAACGGGCTGGAGTTCCTTCTCTTTGTTCTCTTTTCTACTCGTTTATTAGGTTCAGAGGCCCTGTTATGAAAAAAGGAAGACTAGAACGTCAGCAAAAGGGGCTGGGAAGGCCAGAAAATCTCCCTGGCTTATATAAATAACCTGTGGGCACCACAAAGCTTATTCATCTCTGCGGTCCAGTGTAGCCTCTTCTGAGAACCAGAATGTCTTCTCATAGGTCCAACAGAATGGCCTGGAGAGCTCAGATCCTGGCGTGTGAATATTGTTCCTACCCGGCTCCGAGGTTTCAATAACCCTTCTGCTGGCTCCCAAAATGCACATGTATATGATATGGGGAGAATTTCCATTGTTTTTGTCAGCTATTTCAAAGAATCCTTGAACCCCTGTTTTACATTACGTGGGGCTTTCTCATTTGCATAGGGATTTGTTCCTTTCCTTGTGAGCGCCACGGCAGGGACCACCGTGTACGGAGCATTCGATCCCCTCTTAGCTGTCGCCGACATTTGCAAGAAGTATAAGATCTGGATGCATGTGGATGTAAGTATCCCATAGAGCCTGTCACTAACATGTCCTTGCACATTTTTCACCTGGAGCTCGTGGACTGAAATTTATTTCCTCCCACTCTCTCTTTTACTTTAGGAGCTTCTTTTCAAATGGTGGTATTTCAGCTTTTAATGGCTGCAAAGACAAAATAGCGCACAACTCACATAGCGCACAACATTTGTTGTAAGCAGTCTCAGGCCGATAATGTGTTAATGTTCCTGGCATGATGATATCCTTATTTCTTTGACCAGTACCGGAGCGGAGCCGTTAGTTCTCAGCTCACTGAGCCGTAATGTCCTGTGTACACACGCGCCCAGTCACACGGACGAGCTTATCTCCCTGCGAGAGTGAGTGAGAGGGTAAATAGGAGTTGCGTTTATATAGGAAACCCAAAGGGTAAAACCCCAGCTCAAGTCAGATATTTTTATCTATCAAAAGGAAAGCAGGCTTGACAATTTGCTAAGAAATACCTACCACCAAATTTCCAATTTCTTAGCTTGGCCAGCTAAGAAGATAAACTATATGTGAGAGTTTTGACTCCAGGCTTAGTTGCATTAAAAAAAATAAACGGGGATGTGCCCACAAAAGCTTTTTCAAATGAATAACTGTCCAATTTTTAGGACAAATTGCAGTCATTTAAATTTAGACCACTAATTTTTTCCAAGTGCAGCTCAGAGATTAGCTGCTATCTGTAAACTGTCAATGATCCGCAGTGAGATAGGAGTTGGTGCCAAATTATCACTAAGCACAACCTCTGGTACGCACAGCTGACCTTGCTGATTGCAAAGCTTTCTCAGGGAAGGAAGCGTTAAGTCGGTTTACACTCTGCTGCAAGAACCTTGGTGAGTAACACTGGCTTTCGATGATTCTGGCTTTTTGATAAGTATTCATAGCAAATTAATTCCCCTTTCTTTAGGAGCAGAAAATGTCCACAGGCTAAAATAGGTAAATTTCTATTATTTCAGAGGTGTCTACCGGGCAGTTGCCAACCCTCTTTCCTCCCTGTCCTTCCCCATTCGCAGTGTGATTCGCACCAGAGATCCCTTCATTTTACACACAAAGGCACTGAGAAAAGGTTGAACAACTCGAGTTGTTCAGTGACCTGGTCTCGGAATCGGGGAGCCTGTCAAACCTTGCCAGCTGTCTCAGGGAGAGAATCGCCTCGACAGTTTTAACGATAGCAATGTCTGTGTGTCCTAAACCAGCGAATTCTGTGGTCTGTCCTCCAGGATTTGTAATTGCGATAGAGCTGGGAGCAACCAAGCATATTAACTTCCCTTGAAACTTATCAAGCTTACCACTTATTCTTATTCTCTGTAATGTTCATACATTCTATAATCAAGCTAGAAAAAATCTTAAATGTTATACACTTGGAAAATCAGGTAATTTTTCAAAGCACAAAAGAACTGAAATTACAACAAAGGAAAAAAGCAATTATACCCAAACAGGTTTTTTTCCCTTTAAAATTATCCCAGGAATATTTCTACCCACAGAGAATGTTAATATTTTCCAATGAATCTCCACCTTGACATCCTGTTTTTAAAGACTGCTATACCACTTCGAATCTTAAACCTTGAGAACAAATTTTTAAGGGACACATTCTAATTGCTCAACTAATTGACTAGTACAGATCTTTCCTTCTTGCTTTTCTATTGTGGTTTGTTTCTTTGACCGAGAGCTTAGCTTATCCAAAATTACACGGGAGTAAAATTGGGTTGTGAAGTTGCTTCCTCCCTCTGGAATCATCCGAACTTGTCAAAAGAGTTTCCCTGGCACCTGGCAAGATGTTTAAAGAGCCCCCAGCCCACGTTCTTGACTCTAAACTGTGGCGATTACAGGGTTTCCCGTTCTGAGGTGATGAGCTTCACTAGGACGTGGGAGGACCTGGCTCTTTCGTACGCAGACTGAGGAGGAAACAAGGCCCCAGTCTGGCTCCTTAAACCACATAAATGTGGGGTGGAGTCTGAGACTTCAGATCAATAACCCCCCAATTTAAACTTTGAAAATCTAGTTCTAGACAAAAGTGGCCAACCCCCTAAGTTGCCTGGGGTCAAGGAGACCCTCTCTCACTGTTCTGAAAGACGCCAAACTGTTGAAATCTAAGCAATGAAAAACCGCCACCTTTTCCCTTGTATGATCTTCCTTTTCCAGGCCGCGTGGGGCGGGGGACTGCTGATGTCCCGGAAACACAAGTGGAAGCTGAGTGGCGTAGAGAGGTACACACATTTTTCTTGTTCACAAAGTGTGGAGCGTAAAGTGTGAAAGCTAAATGTGAAAAGCACCAAATTTTCCAGAACCGTTGGTAAAGAGGTGAGCCCATCCTGTGCGGTCCTCGTGTGCCTTGCCTTGTGTGACCATATACGTGCGAATATTGTGTGTCATGAACCAAAAGAAATCAAAGTCCATATCAAAGGACCCAAGTGGAATGTCTCTCAAACACAGAAGTTCCTACCCGAGGCCCATGGCTCAGCAGAGGAACCAGGAATGACCTTTCTGGGATCTCTGAACCAACCCCCAGGGTCATTTAAAACTGCGGGCAAGCTGTAGTTTTCTAGGGAGAAGAGCTATAGCTTTGGGGTTCCGTAAAGGATGATATCTACTGCTTTAAAGAAACCAGTAAATAATTTAGCAAAGCAGATCAACACTTTGTAATTTATATTGGGTTTGGGTTTAATATGGTCTTTCTACGTAAAGTGGAACATGCTTTTATTCCCATAACAATTTTTTCTACTATAACTCTGATGCTGCAAAGCACCCTTTATTCAGAAACTAAGCAGCAAATCACTGAAAAAAAGCTGTAAAACACAAAAGAGATAATATCTGATTAGCGTAAAGCATATGCAGATCCAACGGAAAAAGAAAAAAAATTACAGAATGCAACACCGGCCTCGGGCATTGGGCCGTGTGCGGAGAGGGAGCTCGGAGTTCACTGTTCTCCCATTGTGACATGGCAGGTCCGCTGCAGTCGTGGGCTCTGACACTCCAGGCCACTGAGGAGGCCTCGATTCATCCAAGGCTGCCAGGTTCACAACACGCCCTGCCAGGGAGTCAGATGCTGCCCAGGAGAAGCTTCCCACTGGCTCTGCCCCTGGACAGCTGGGCACAGTTTCTGTTCCAGGATGGGGAGAGAGGCTGATGGCACTTGGGAGCATCTGTCAGCACCGGTCTCGCAGCACAGCCAGGCCAGGAAGAATACACAGGGTGTGCTGCATGACGCCCGGGCCTGCTCACACTCAGAGAATCTCTGAGGGTGGGAAAAGAGCTGGGGTTACTGAGGCAGAGGCACGGGCACCTGGAAAGGAAGGCCGGAAGACGCGAGAGAGACCAGCTAAGGCCCCCGCCAGCTGGAGTGCTGTCCCTGAATCAGCTGCCCTCGCTCTGACTGCGGGTGCCTGTGCCGTGGGAGTGGGTGAGGGCAGGCCTGGCCCCTTCCCACACTGAGCCAGGTCTCGTCTCTGCTTCCGGTCCTTCGGGGCTTCTCACAGAGTCCACTCCTTTTTTCATGAAGATCTGCACGACACCTGAAGCTGAAGGAGGACGCAATGAACTAAACGCAGAGGCAATGAACAAAAGTGCACGATGGAGAAGATGATCAGGACAGGAATTAAATTCCTGTGCTTTGGAGGGAGGTGTCCCGTGCACAGTGCCTTCTCCTCTTTGAGTTTCCTTTTAACTGGCACAACAAGTAAGCATCTGTTATTCTACCTTTATGACACCCGGGACTCCAAGTGCTGACAGCCACGCAGCCCCCTACGCTGACAATGACTTGAAAGCTGCTAAATTACCTCCCCTGGGCCTTGGAGAAATACACACCCACACACCTTTGTAGTAAAGACTGTTCTTTGAGAGCAAAGCTTAGAACACTCGGCATGGAACAGAGAGTCCTCTGTAATTGCCACAACTCTTGGAACTGTATTATAACTGACTCTACTAAATGGGGCAGCCAGCTATGAAGTCCGAAATGTGAGGGACTGATGGTGTTCGGCTTTGGGCAGAACCCCCTTAGCCATCCATTCACCTGAGAGTACCCATCTTGCTGACTCACCAGCAAAAGGCACACTTTCTTTGGTGAATAAGGTTTTTAGGGCCATTATTCTCTGGGAATAATGTGCATGAACACCAATTTAGGAAAGAAATTGGCCTCACTTGGGGTATCATGTTTTCCCAAGCATTAGGACTCACGCTAAAGTGGAGGAAATCCATAGTTGACACTTGTCCTCCGAATCCAGAGGTTCCCCAGTGGTCACGGGGATCCCAGAGTGCTGTCCTCATAACAAAATAGCACAAGCTCCCAGAGCCCTGCCTGGCATCCCCTTCGAGAAGGAACCCAATTCTCAGAAAGCAACTTTCTTCCTCACTAGCCACTGTCCAAATGTCTAGAGGCAGGGTCACTGAGAGGGCGTGCCGGGAGCCCCGCGCTCCAAAGTCTGTTTCCATGCACCGTGAGCTGACTTCTTGAACCTTCCCCCAGCACGCTGCTGCTCACCTGTAATAGCCCACTGTTGCGGTCCACTCGCCGGGCTTCCTGGCCCAGCTGAAGTTTCCAGCACAGCACCCTCCCCACCACCAGTTACTGCCCTCACTTCCCCTCTGAGAGCCAGGGTTTCTGCAGTCTGTCAGTAGCTGCAGAGCCTGTGCCTTCCGCAGGCCTCAGTGAGGGCACAAAGACGAATGTGACAGGAAGCCTGTCTTCAAGGGGCCGAGGAGCTAACAAAGAAGGCTGACAGCCAACAATGGACTAAAATTCAAGGCAGAGAAAGTAAAGGCCCAAGAGACCGGCAAGCGAGCCGTTTGGAGGGCCCCGAGGAGGGAATGATTCCTCCTAAACAAGGGGTGGGAACCGGAGCCTAATCAGGCAGAACCGGAAGAAGGACATCAAGGTGATGAGCAGGCACACGCAGGTTTGAAAGGGTCCTTGGAGAAAGTTCAGCTGAGTTCTTTTGGAGACTGAGGTGGAGTCATGGCAGGGCTTAGGAAGCTGGCGGAGTGTCCGCAGGTCCTGCCCAGTGCGTCCCAGCAGAGGACCTGCCCGCAGAACCACGTCAGGCTTCGCTCTGAGCTGAGAGTCACTGCCATGCGAGCCACCTATTCCACATGGACAGCATCCTATTTCTTGGGTTGGAAGAAAAAAGCTGGAAAAGCCCTGCTAGAGCAACCAGAGTGGAGGCTTGAGGAGAGGAGTCATGTTACCTCACCTGCACTTTGGAAAGATAACTCTGGACCCGAGAGGAGATGGAAGCCAGAGACGGACCAGAGCTATTAGGCAAATGTCCGGCGCAGGACGCAGTGGAGGTGGGAGAAGCCGAAGTCAGGGAGGCAGAATAGTGGATGGACCCAGGAGGTAGGAATAGAACTGCAAGGGTTGCTGTTAGGGGACAGGGATGAAGAGGATGAAAGCAAAACATCACAGGTTTTGGGAGCTGGATGCAAGGGAGGGAGACGGTGTGAGGACTGAGGCACCGAAGGTTAGAGGAGAAAGACGAGGTCTGGAAGGAAGAGGAGCAAGTGTGTGAGTTCTCTCGGGTCTGGTGAGTTTGAGGTGCAAATGAGGGTACAAGGCTGTGTCTGGAAACGGCCCTAAGGGACTCACTTCTCTCTAAGTTGTGGAAAATCACAGACACCACGTGTCTGAATCCCATGGCAAAACATTTTGAAATAAACCTGAGGCTGTTTTTTAATAAATTGCCCACGTTTCTCGCATAAGTGAAGGCCGTGACATTGAATCACTCCGCGCAGCTTTGTGCCCTCTTTATGAGGCAGCCCCTCTGAGACAGAGGCAGGACAGTGACAGGTAGCTGTGTACCTGGGCACGTCCTAGTCTAAACAGACAGACTGGCCACTGCACAGAAATAAACACCTCCAGTCAGAGAAATGGAGAACAGCTGTTTTCTTCTCCATCAGGGGTCATTACTGACACAGCTGAACTTTATCAGGACTAGGCCTACAGCTGTAGAATATTATAGGCTATTCTGCAATACGTACCCAGTATCACAAAGCTCGTAAATGATAGAGTTGAAATCAATAGCGAAAGCCAACCTTATGGTGTGTCAGACACAGTTATAAGCACTTTCCCCAAACCATTTACTAGTATTCTATTTACAGACAGGGAAATCCAGGCCCAGAGAGTAAGGAACTTGCCCAAGATCACACAGCTAGGACGTGACAGGACGGGGGTGCAAACACAGGCTGTCTGGCCCCCAGGCTTGCCTCCCTTAACTTCTGTTACCTCCTGCGTAGAGCCCAGGTTTCTTGATTCTGGTCATGAAGTCATTTAGTCCTCCTTCCAGGGGCAGCATCCGTATGGCCACGAACTGCCTATGCTTCTTACTTCGATTCCAGTGCCGAAGAAGAGCGGGACTATTCACTGATCCAGATAAGATCCCAGGCCAGCAGATGTCCTTGCTGCGCCTGCCGTTCATCAGAGAGATGAACAAATGAGGCCTTTCCCAGCTTTTCATTTCTCCCCAAGGTTTTCGTACCTCGGTGCAGGGAGCAGGATGACTCCGAGTCTGTTGTTCAGCCCGAAGGGCAGCAGTCCGCCGCAGCTGTCATGGTGGCACTACTATTTCCTCCTCCTGTGAGTCTGTTTATACCAAGGTCACATTCAGTTTCTCAGGACATGTGCGCAGGGACCCATGAGCCTGAGAAGCATGCGAAGTGAGCAGTAGGGACTCGCGGGAAACAGCTGCTTTTCCCGGGAACTGGAGGAGGAGGGGCCGGAGCAGTACAGCTAGAGTGAGGCAGAGAAGTTGAATGAAGTCCAAGAAAGCTGCAAAGTTAAGACTTGATCCGGGCCTTAAAGAATAAGTAAGATTTAGCCAAGTGAGGCAAAGGGAAGTGACGTCCAGGAGGCGCCAATAGCATTAGGAGACCTAGGAGCATGAGCATAGAGTTTTCTGAAAAAAAAAGTCTGGTGTGATGGAAATAAATACAAGAAAGCGCAAAGACACAAGACCGAACACATTGCCTGGGGCTCTCCTGTGTGGGCATCGTCGCCATACCCTGTAGTCTGACTTTAGGCTGGAGGCAAAAGGAAGTTGTCAACCATCTAGAAAGTGGAGAGGGCCAGAAACCGAGCTAGGGGGTAACCGTGGAGCTGGGTGGAGGAGGAAATGGAAACCAAGGGTCAATTGAGACACAATTGCCATATCTAGATTAAAATAGATTGAAGAAATCTGAATCAGGGCTACAGTTTAGACTTTTCAGATAGCGTAAACCCCTGAGCTAAGAATCACTGATAATGTTGGAAGAGCACTGTTTTTCTCCAGTGTGTTGAAAGCAAATCAATTGAAAACTGCTGTAGGAGCCATAGCGGATCTCACCTGCAGTGTAGAAGGATAGCTCTGGATTTAAGAAGAAACGGAAGCAGGGAGCAAGCCAGAAGCTCCTCTGAAATTGCACATTTGAGAAATTTGGTAACCAGTCAAATCAGAAACAGAAGAAACTGGGTTGGGAAAAGAACAAAATGAAGCTGTGGAATGACCCATGGCTCTGAGCTCCAGGCCACTGCCGTGTCAGAAGCAGGAACAGTGGAGACATGCAAGGGCAACTCCTTCACTTGCCTCGTACTCTACTCCTTGGTGGCCAGGGGTGACCCTGGACTGGATGATCGCCATCATTGGAAGGGGCTCTCAGACTGCCTTGGAAGCCTAACAAATGCTTCCAAGGAAAAGAGCAAGACTATAGATCCCCTTGTTGCTTTGTAAATTTAGTGTCCTCCTGGAGTCTCAAAAACAGTGCCAAGAACCCTGAGGTTCTGTCGCCTGGCACGGGGCCTGAGTAGTCTGACTTGTCACGGGTGCCGCCTCTTAACATGATTTGTTTCCCTTAGGGCCAACTCTGTGACATGGAATCCACACAAGATGATGGGCGTCCCCTTGCAGTGCTCCGCTCTCCTGGTTAGGGAAGAGGTACGTCTTTCTTGACTGGCGGTCCAGTCCACCTGTTTGAGATAGTAAATGTGTGTAGTGATAGAATCAGGATAGGGGATGATTTTACAGGCCAGAAGCGAGCTACATCCAGAAAGGGGAAATCGTTAATGAGGATAATGGTAAGGTCCTGTTCTTATGTCCTAAAGTAGTCTGGTTATAATTTGACTAGACAAGACTGTCATGTTTCACACATAACCAAATTGTTCTACCTGTGAAAAAGCATAGGACATCAAGTTATAATCTGTGGGGCCAACAATGGGTCAAAAGAGAATTACTATTCACAAACCATCAATGGGATGAAAGAGTGGAGTTTCAGGATGAAGGAGGTGGAAGTCCTCGATGTCACCTGGTTAAACCACAACCTGGTGTGGTTTGCTTATGTGGGTGCCAAATAGTATATGGGACCCCATCAAGCTAGAGCTTGAACAGTGGAGAGTACTTGCTAAGCATAGAAGAAAGGGGGTTAAAAGAACTAAGGATGTTTACCCTAGAAAGGAAGGAAGAGAAGGACAGAGGGAAGGAGGAATGGAGGAAAGGAGGAAGAAAGGGTGAACTGAGAGGATAGAAGCTTTTGTAGTTTAAATGACTCTCAAGTGGAAGAGATTTGGGTTTTTTCTTGAGGCTTCATGGAACTGGGTTAGTAAGACTGGGTGACACAGATCTGATGGCAAAATTAGAATACACCATAACTTTAGGTCTGAGTTGGGGTCAACAAAAGGAATATTTTTCTATAAATTAAGCTTCCCAGAAAGTAACAAATGGTTTACATAGAAATAAACTCCTCATCGGGGAGATGATTGAATGAAGACTGCACAATCACTTACTAGTAAGAGGATAAAATGACTCCCTCATTGGGAAGGAATAGGGTAATAGTTCCAGAATCCCTTCCAAACCTATGGTACTCTGACAGCATTTCCCTTGTTGGGAACGAAGGAATAGTGCCATTCTGTGTCTTTTATTACATATTCTATATCTTGTATTAAGTATTCTTTGGTAAGAGAATTCTCAGTTTTAAAAAACTTGAGATACATTGGATTAAAGAGTTAAAAAATAAGTTTAATTATTTATGGGCATAGGAGAGCCTTTAATATGCTAATATATATTGCAAATATCTGAAAAGAAGAATGTCCTACATTTATGTGACAGTGGGAATCTCTTTACAGCAACTTTCTTACAGCACAGCGCCAATCCCTGTATATATTTAACATGGTTGGGGACATAATGGTTTATAACTTTTTAATGGCCCAGAACCAGGATATTATCTTACCAGGCCTTTTATGTGAAAAACAACATCTCTTATACTTATCCTTTTGCACAATGAGACTGGTGTTCTCCAACCTTTTAGAAGTCTGTGCTTTGAGTGGCATTTCCTCTCCCAGTGGAAGCTGGTCTCATCTGTCTACCTCCCCACAGGCTGGGGTGGCTTCCTTAGGATTGAGGGCACCTATTTGGGGGTTTGCTGGGCTGGGCTGGGTTCAGCGAGGCTAGTGCCAAGTTCCTGTGACCATGAAACAAAACAAAAACACCTGCAGCAATTTTTTACTTTATTGGTCAAGTGAATTTTCTTTTTCAAATTCTATGTCTTTCTACTGCCCCATTTCAATTAGATTGTGTAACTTCCTTTAATCTCCAAAAGTAATAATGCATTCAGCTGAATATGAACCCTAAACTACAAGGCTGAACCCTCATTAAAATCTTAGCTGCATTGCATTTTCTTTTAGTTTGGGTAATTTTTTTAAAGGGCTCTCATCGCTAACTTCAACTAACTGATCACATCTTAGTCTTCTCTGGTCATGAGTCCTAAGAGAAAAAAATGCCAAAAGTTCTATAAAATCACAAATATGCCGTAGGTAATGCAAGAGTAAAAGGATTCCTGTGATTCATGACAAATTGCCATGTGGTGGGCTCTTAATAAGGAGACCGACAGTCCTGTTTTAGTCAGCGAGCATGATTCACCCACTGTCCTTTGGACGAGTTCAGTCACTTTGCCCCCGGTTTTCCACGGTGAGCTTGTGGAGCATTAATGGTCATCAGCGATGACACCGTCCACTGCCACTCCCGTACACGAGCTGAGTGTGAAAATGCAATGCGGACACTCTGACCACTCAAGAGAGGAACGTGCCATTTGAAAACTGGTTATTTAAGACGTCTCAGAGTAGCAGTGTCTTCATTTTTTTAGATTTCAGCATATAAAAATGATGGCAATGAGCTATCTTAAAAGCTATGATTTCCAAAGAGAACTCAACCTTAACAGCTAAATGATAAAGTACTTGGCGTAAATATGAATGAGACCCTAGAAGAATCACACTAATAATATTTTACAGAACCAAAGAGTTTCTAAAATGTTATAATCGCAACAAAACCGGAACATCAGGATGTTCTCCCAAAGAATGGACGTTACACTCTGTGACTATTTTCTTACGAATGCCTTCTCTGATTAGACTCTGGCAACATCTGACCCTGAGCCATTTATTCCACAGAGTTAACCTATCACAGCCCATCCTGTCCAGACATTGGTCCCATTTTTTTTTCATTTGATTCCTACTGTTTTCTGTCCCCAGGATAGTCAATGTCTCTTTTATTTTTTCTCGATAATTTTCATCACAATGTCAATCTAAGAGGATACCTGAGAGAGTTGATATGGTTCCTAAGTTTTCTCTTCTCTTCTAGGGACTGATGCAGAGTTGCAACCAGATGCACGCCTCCTACCTCTTCCAGCAAGATAAACACTACGACCTGTCCTATGACACTGGAGACAAGGCCTTACAGTGCGGACGCCACGTGGACGTCTTTAAGTTGTGGCTAATGTGGAGAGCAAAGGTGAGCACGTGTAGATCAGCTGCGTGGCAGCTAAAAACACCAACTATATGTGGTGAGCTTTAGGATAACATGTTAATAATGGATTTCCAAATTGAAAATTGCTAACCCAAGATTAAGTTTCTTTAATCCTGTATCTACATATCTGCATTTTACCATGAACAATATGATAAATCTCATTGTATTGTTTTCTTTTAAGCCAATTTGCTCTGAATGTTCACTCATCTAGAAAACAAATCCATGTTGATTTGTAGGGCAGAACATCTGGTGCTTAAGAAGTGTTTTGTTGTTGTTTTTGTCTCCCAACTCTTACTGTTTATCCGCTGATTGATCACTGGGCAGATTAACACAATCTAAAAGCATATGTTTGGAGAACAAAAAAGGAAAAGTAAAAAGTCCATCTGATGGCTTATTTTTGACATTTCAAAGGGGCAACTTCTAGTTATAAAAATTCCCGAAGTATCTGGTGACCCCCTTTCTACAGTCTCCCCACTGACCTCAGGTTGGAACTGTGAGGGTCACTCCTCTCTCCGAGATACAAACTGTAACTAATGGTGTGCGGTGCCGGCTGGGCCCATCCGTGGCCTTCAAGGAACACAGGGCTGTGTTTAAGTATCAGCAGGCTGGAAGGACGGAAGATTTTATTTTTCACCTTGACCAGGCTCCGAACTTAAATCTCACAAATGGGTGACTTCCCACCTGGTTTCACTTATCTCCCCCCGGGAGGCAATGACCAGAGTCCACTGACTTGCTAGAAAAACCCAACTACTAAAAGAAGAAAACATGACAAACGAAAAGGGAAAGGGAGCAATTAGAAGGCTGTTGTCATGCCCTGAGGTCCTATATGTGTGGGAAAGGTTCCACAAATGTGGCTCTAAGCTTTTTAAGTAGCCAAGACAATTATGTGACAGGTTCCATCCCATAGGAACAGGCCGATCCCCTGGTCAACAAGGGTGGGGCATGCCAAGGTGAGACCACAGCATGGGCTCCTCCGCGGGCCTGTGTATAGAGCTATGAACCATATACACAACCATGAGTTCTATAAGCTGTTGTTTATAAGCTTTTCCAAAGTAAACAGAATTGCTGTAAGCGGTTTAGAGAGGGGGATGGCTAAATGAGAAAAAATGGGGCTTGAGAGTCAAACAATATAGTCGACAATGATTTTATAGACATTTCTTTAAAGCCATCCTGGAAAAAAGGCAGGTTAAATGGAAAGAAGTTACATACGGAAATAACTCTCAGGTGGTCTCCAAGGATGACTTAACTTCATATTCTCCAGGCAAGCCTCCATAACACTGTTTATGCTAGCTGAATTTCTCTAAGTGTTGCTAAGTAGTAGGCCACTACCTGGCATGGGGCCCCAGGTAAGTGGTTGCCCCATAAAGTTGTGTTTGGGTGAGCTCCCATCCCTCCAGCTGGGCAGGGGACCTCCTTCTGTTTTGAAAGCTGAAAGCCTGACAAGTGCACATACCTGATTCTCATCACTCAAGATGAGACTCATTCGGATGGCAATGACACCTTCACTGGAGATAAGTAAATGAATCAAGAATATGAATTATTGGCGTCCTCTCAAGCTATTGAAAAGGAGAGGGCTTTTCATTCATCAATTGGTGGGCATTGCAAAATATCAGCTAGTAAGTTGAGGAAAGCGTGATCTCTAAATGTTGTCCAGTGCCATCCCTTCTGTTTCCTTTTCCCGTGGTGTTTTTATTAAGGTGGTGATCATTAGCCATGTTCACACAAAAGTGTTTCTCTCGTGGTTCATCAGTTCCTGCTGCTCCTTTTCCATCTGAAGCCTCCTCACCAGCATGGGGCAGCCGTTTGGTTCTTAGAGAAATAACGTGGAGGACATCAGGTGTGAATTAAACAGCAGGAACAAATGAAGCTTGAACTAAAGGCAAAGGATCCCGTTGCTAAGGCGCTGGGATGGAAGCACCAGGAGTGGGGTAGACAGAGAAAACAGAACAAGCCACGTAACTACGGATACATGTTCTCCTCATTCCTTGTGCAAAACCTTAAGTATCTAGACACCTAAACAGCAAAAACTCCTGTTTGCCTTTCAACTTAGTGGTGCTTTTTTTTTTTTGCAAAGCGAAATGATAATAATTATTAAAGTAGTAAGTGTAGTCCTACACTCTGCATCTGAGGTGAGGATACTTACCTTCTCACATCAAAAGCCCTTAGTGACACCAGCCAGGGAAGGGGCGGTCATCTCTCCCAAGAAGAACCATGAAAGGGTGAGCCACGCTGCTCTATTTTACAGGCCCTTTGCTCTCAGGAATGAGAAAACAACCTGAAAAACCAGTAATTAGTAAATCTTCTGTTATCGGACCTGCCTGAAGAGTACGATCCACACTCTTCAAGTGAGTCCACATTTTCTCCTAAGATAAACCACGTGAAAGGTAGTCGCTAAGTATAGGTTACTGTTCCTGAAGCCGTTAATGACTAGTGAAGCTAAGTGCACTGATGACAGCCATCGCATTAAGTCCAAGATAACTTGATTAGAGCAAATTTATCCAAAAAACAAAAAAAAAATGAGCCTCCTGATACAGGAGGCTGAGAGGCGTTCCAGATGATGCGACGATACGTAATCCTGTCATTAGCAAAGGCAGCGTGCCCGCCCTCAGCTCTCGTCTTATTGAGTGGAACCTCCATTTTGTCTGCATTTTACTAGAATTTGATGGCTATTTTCTATCTTGACAGATTTCTTCAGTGGTAAAAAACTTGGCGGTAGAAAAAAAAATCCTTAAAATCACTCCCCCTATTTTAGGTCTGCAGGGAAGGCTGAATTTGTAACTGAGGAATTATCACAGAAAATCTCTGTGTTCGTATCTTTCTTTTTAGTTTTCTGTGATTGGCCTCCCTAATTTAAACAGAGATAACAGAAGGACTGGCAAAGGGCTGGGGACAAAACAATACCAAGAGAAAACTATTAATGGGACACTGATGACCAATGGTATCCTTTGCTGAGTGACTGAATGTTCATTTTCTCTCTAAAATATAAATTTATTTTAATAAATCAACATCGAGCAGCTGCTATTGTGCCTGGTGCTGAACGGGATAAGGAACTACAATTTTCCAGACAGGATAAGATAAATGCATAGGTGACTCTCACATGAGACAGAATATAAATGGTCACAAAAGAAACACGGACACACCTTGAGAAGTTAAAGGATGCAGAGCTTTTTCCTAGTTTGAGAGGTAACAATGATTTATCAAGAGATGACCTTCAAGACGAGCCTTGAACATGATAGGTAGAATAATAGGATATCTGTTCCCGAAAGAAGGTCTGGCAGGGGCTAAAGTGCATAATATTCTGAGCCTAGTGAAAAGTCTAGGTGACAGAAGAATAATTAGGGAGCTCTTGTCCAGATGACAGCAGTAAAAATGGAGTTCGTGGTAAAAACAGAGCTAGCAGTAAAAGATTCAGTCATTATTTCAGAAGCAGCAGCTCCGGGGCCCGAGAGCCTTAAGGGAGGGTTTTAAGGATCAGAGAACCATGAGCAGCACTCAGATGTCAGGCCCCCAGATGACGCCAAGGCCATGGCTGAATAGTGGGAGGCTGTGAGATCGCTGAAGAAGATAACACAAACCACGTTCATCTACCTGAAATGCTGCCTCGGGAGCCTAGGGTGGGCCTGGAGTTGACATTTTTAACACAGTTAATCTGGTTCTGATACAGATGGTTCTTCAGAAGGTACTTTGTAAAAACACTACTCCAGGCATTAATAGTTACACTGCCATTCATTCATCCATTTATTCAAAAATAGACATTGAGCATCTAGTATGTGCCCAGCATTGCTGGCCTGAGTGATACAACAATGAACAAAAGGACAATCAATCTGTGCCCTTGTGGAGTATGTTCCAGCCAGGTCCGTCTACACTAATCCTAAGTGTGGGCAATGAGGGAGAAAATCAAACCATCTTTCCCCGACGCACCGTCAGCATAACTCTGACGCCGGGACCCAGCCCTTCACTTAGAAAGACCCATCTGAGCCTCCAGCACCCTTCAGTGACTCAGGTCACAACGACACGGTGCCTGACAAAGGTTTATGTACCTTAGTCATTCTCACAATGTGAGCCGTGTGGCACCTGGTAGCTACTCAACAAGAGTTTGATGAATAAATCATTTTTAGACAGTGTCCTAAATAAGCGTTCAAAACCTTGAAAATAAAATATAGATCTTATTTCCGTAAATATCCACCATGAACGGAGGGGCTGCAGAGGTCTCGGGACACCCCAGAGTTTCCTCTGTCACTTCCCTTGTACCTGTTTAGCCATCAACTGAAGGGGCAGTCAGACTCCTCCCGCTCACCTGCGCGGCGAGGTCCTAGGCTAGCGAAGGCCAGAGGACCCCCACTCTGCTCTGTGGGATCCCACTCCCTTTGCAGTGCAGTCAGACTCATTTTCCAAGCATCCGTTTTGCCTTGCTATACCTCTGTGTGGGAAGTCACACAGGCACCGTTACTCCCACGTGAGCAGCCGAACAGCGCCAGAGTCACACTGGTCCTGGCCCTGTGCCGCATCAGGTGTGCGCAAGTTGAAATTCACCTCTAGACTGGTCCGAAGGACCCAGTTTGGAGAACAATTAACCTCTCTCCCTCTTACCGAAGGTCCATCCCAGGTGGACCCAAACTTCCAGGTCAGTCCAAACCAACCCTAATTTCTTTGGCCCCCACAGCTTCATGGAGAGCATGGTGTAGGTGCTGCCATGAGCACTTGCATGTCAGCCCAGTCCTTCCTGGGGCTTCGTCAGAAACCAGTCAGCCTCCTTGGAGCAATTAGTAGGGCCTCAATCTCCAAAGAAAGAGATTTCTAAACCCGTAAGATTTTTTAAGCGCAGCTTGTTCTTAAATATGCATCCGATATTGAATGTCACTGGTCATGCTGGATCCCCCTTTTTTGCTGGGATGACCAGGCTGTGTAACAGAGGAGAGTGGACTCATCTGTCTCCATTACAATTGCTCACTCTACTTTCCATGTTGGATTAGCCACTGAGAGGCCAGGTCTGAGAGCCCCTGGAATGAACCTTAGCTGTTTTTCTAAGCTTTCCACTAGCATGCCACGAACACGGAAGGAAAGCCATTCGAAGAATCCTCTAGTGGGCCTGACGTCAGTTAAACAGTTCCAGTCCAAGGCCGTTGTGTTGCTTTTCCTAAACCCAGACCCTGGGCTCCCAGAGCCGGAAGCTGAAAGACCTCTGTGATAATGTTCGCCCGCGACACACATATCAGTCATTTATCCCCAGAGGAGAAATCTAACGAGCTTTGCCGAGTGGCAGGCTGAGAAAGCATCTGTGTGCCCCTCCAGATTCATTCATTCATGTTTTCAGCAAATATTCACTGAGACCTACCCTGTGTGTTCTATGATGGGGGTATATTTGGTGAACAAAAGTGGGGTCTGGAAATGACAAATTTGCATGACGGGCAGGGGCTAAGCCGACTTCCTGTGGCAGGGTTGGGGGCTTGGTGTCTGATGATGCTTCATATCCACAGGAAGAGAATAGCCCAGCCCTCTTGTCATTAATGACTTCCATAATTACCCCTATAAATGGCTGAGGCAAATTTTCCCCTCGAGTAATCAAAATAATTGCCTGGGGAGTGGAGGCTCTGAGAAGAAAAGGAGTCTCCGTGGAAAGCAGTAATGGCAGACGTGAACGGGAACAAAAACACCTGAGGGGAGAGCATTAAAGGGGAAATAATTGACAGAAAAGCTTCTAGAAACACTGTCTTATGTTAGAAAAGTGCCAGAGCACAGCCAAGACGGAGGTGGCAGAGAGGCCATCTGTCTCAAGGGGTCATTTGCTCAGCGTCTCAGCCTGGGTGCTCACTCGCTTTTCTCAGCCTGCCTGACACTCTTTCTTCTTCTTTTACTCAGGGAACTACTGGGTTTGAAGCACATATTGACAAGTGTTTGGAGCTGGCTGAGTATTTATACAATATCATAAAAAACCGAGAAGGATATGAAATGGTGTATGATGGAAAGGTATGTCTTCTGATTTCTACTGTCCCGACACATTCGGTCAGTTGCCATTCTTATCCCTGTGATTTTCTTATGTCAGGAATGGACTGTCCCGGTAAGTGGGCCATTACAAAGGAGAAGCAGGGGGAGCTATTCTGAGCTGGAGGAAAACTCAAACTCACAAAAAATAACACTGTATAATGTTGTGAAAGTCGGCCACTTCGAAGGTGATGACAGATTTAAAAGTACAAATTGTATTCAGGAGCTACAGAATAAATAGATTAGAAATGGCCTTGGGATTTTCAAAGGAGCCATTTTGGGCTGAGTGTGAGTCTTACTTTTCTCTTTGTAGCCTCAGCATACAAACGTCTGCTTCTGGTATGTCCCTCCAAGTTTGCGTGTTCTGGAAGACAAGGAAGAGAGAATGAACCGCCTCTCCAAAGTAAGTGACACAAGCTCCTCTCATCTGGGTGTTGATGGAAAGGATGTTGGGCCTTTCACGTGTGTGTCATCTTTACGCCACAACCATAGGTTTTTAAGAGAAATGTATCCTGAACCCTGGTGCACGCTCTGACTCCCCTCTGTGGGCTCCTACAGAGCCAGGACATACAAAGCTGGTGTATCCAGACTTTTACCAACTGTACTTGCCTCTGTGTTCTGAGAGTGAGTTTATGACATCTTATGATAAGCAATTAGGTGAGAACGTGTACTGGCATTCACCACACAACAAGGATCTTTGCTGGCATTGACTGACCTGGCAAGTGAAAGTGGTGCTCAGTTACAAGCAAGGAAGAGACTTCAGGCACCAGAAATAATTAGAAAATAACAGTGCTGCTGATCCTCTTGAGATGCCAAGGTCAAGGCTGCCCTATGGGGTCTTTAGAGCTATGATGACTGTGCGGACACACAGGAGGTAACAGGGCAGGGAACAGTAATCATAATGGCTGCTGTTTAGTGTGTGGTGTGTCCCTGGCTCAACTTTGATCTAGCATTATATCACTTAATTCTCACAGCCACCTACTTTGGGAAGCACTGTTGCCTCTCTGTTCCACTGTTGGGGAACCTGAAGCGCAGGGAGAAAAAGTCACTTTCCCAGAATCACACCCAAGTCTGACCCCAGAGCCTGAGAGCTTGTGCTGTAAATTCCACTGTGGCCAGTAAGACCCACATTCTTTTATCCTCTCCTGCTCCTATCATTATGCCCACATGAAATCTGGTTTATTATGTATGCCGAAGACAGCCTTGAAGACAGGTAAGTGCAGGGGCCCATCTTCCAAGCATTGGAGGAGTGAGAAGCTAGGGATGATCATGTGTATTTGCATCTAAAAGGGTTGACTATGGGTTGTTTGGCCGGTTGCTTGGTGGACTGGCTGGTTGATTGGTTGCTTGGCTGGTTGCTTGGTGGACCGGTTTTCCATTTTCCGCAAAGGAGCGGACCTCCTACAGTCACTGCCCAGGGCAGGGAAGGCCGTCTCCCCCACTGCTAAGGAGCCAGGGCTGCCTCACTGACCCTCCGGAACACTTTATTTTCTCCCATGTCACATGAACAGGATTTCTTGTGGGGTTTAAAACCTCCAGAAAAGCTTACAAATGTTAACACCTGCCCACAAGGACCTGGAGAGAATAAAACTTACACATAGTTGAGGTCCTTAACTCAAGCCTCCTAATTAAAGTATTTGGTTCACATCCTTGGCTTCACATTAGAATTGTCCCAAAGCTTTACTAAAAATACTGGTGACCGGGTTGATGTCAAGATTTTCTTCCAATTTGTTTTTTTTTTTTTTTTACATGAGTATGCTATTACAGTTGTCCCATGTTCCCCCCCCTCTTTATCTCCTCCGCCCTGCACCCCATCCCATCATCCCCACACCTCTTAGTCCATGTCCATGGGCTGCACACAATTTGTTTTGAGTGGGTTTGAGGGTAGTTCTAAAAGTTCTCCAGGTAAAACCCAGGCTAAGAGCCAGTGACCTAAAGGGACGATGGAAGAAAGCTTCCAGAGCAGGGATCCATGGGAGCATGTGTCTAGAGTGGAAGGGGTCATTGTCATGTTTGCAGTTTTGGAGAAGTTGGTTCAAACCAGGAAATCAAGCCCAAAGGCATAAGGGAGTGAGGGTGAGGGTCACACTGGAGGACATGATAGGCTCTGGCAAAATAAATAAATAAATAAATGGGTGGGCAGGGACCTACTGTCTGAGAGGAAAGAATTCTTCTTTTTTTCTAGAAAATTTATGGTGGCTTCTCCATGGTATATGTGATCTTAACAGTAACTAATTTTATTTAACAAGCTAGTCAGAAATTAGATATTTCCATTGTTATTGGCTTTCACTTCTTTAATTCTCGGACAAGACGGAGAATCCATCGTAGTTTGGCTGATCCATTTGTTAAGTTGATTCATTGTTGCTGGGCTGAGGGATGGGGCAAGACGGGATACAAAAACAGAAAGGATTTTTCATCATTTTCTGAGCAAAAGTCAACTCTGAGTTCTCCCAGTTAAACAGAATTCTCTTCAAATACCTCTTAGATTTTAGCAAGTCACATAAACTGTGACAGGGATGGAGAGTATTTCTTGGGGACAGCCATTATAATATTAGTAAATTATTTTCATACTGTTGGTAAATCAAATGCGAAAGTCTCTGGGGATTGCAAAATGAATCCTCTTAATTTTTTTTGTCTCCTGTGACTCCATTTCCTTGACTGTAATAGAAAGAATTCAGCAATTCAGAAATGGAAATCAAAAATAGAACCACATAAAAAATCAAGGTTAAGTTTTGTTTATTTATGTCAATGATTTTTCAGAGTTCCAGAAAAGCTTTCTATTAAGTATGAAGCCCTTAAACTATAATGGCCAGGAACCAGTAAAATATCTCTCTCTCTCTCTCTCTCACACACACACACACACACATATGCAGTCCCAGAACGGAAAGAGCTGAGGTAAAATAAATCATCTGCCCTGTCCAATATGGTAGTAATAGCCACATGTAACTATTTGAATTTAAATCAATTAAAATTAAATTCAACCAGAAATTCACTTCTTCAGTCACTGTAGCCACATGTTAAGTGCTCAGTTTGTGACTAGCGGCCACTCTCCCGGATGTTTCCAGTAGAGAACATCTCCATCATTACATGACATTCTCTTGGTCAGTGCTGATGTAGACCCAAAATGGGGAGAAATGCCGAGTCTTCTATGTGGTGTGTGGCAAATACGAGAACTAAGTTAAGTTGCTTGGCTTACTATACCGTAGGCACCCAAAACTGTTGTGCTAAAGTGCTACTTGCATCTTCCAGAATAGGGACAGGAAACAGCTCTTAGGAACCTACTAGTGAATCAGTGGTCTATTCTCAGTCTGCATGCTGGCGTGGGGATGGATATTTGGGTAACAACTGGTTATCACTACAACAGGCAGAGTGCCAGCTTCGCGAGGGAGGTAAATATAAGAATCTGGTTGTTGCATTTCCTTCTGCCCAGTCTGGACTCTGACTGTGCAGGGGGCACATTGTCAGTGAGTCAGTAGGGACACGAGGGCCAGTGGTGCTATGGGGACACAACCACGTGCCTTAGACACAGGCGAGAGGCAGCGGGTTGACTCCATATGCGGGCAGTTCTCAGATAAGAACACAAAGCCAGTATATTGAACACCTCTTGTGTTTCCCATTCTTTTTTATCCTCATCTTCTTCTGTATTTTAATTTTCATTATATTTTATCATTACCTGCATCTCTTCCATTAGCTTTTATAGTCCTACACTGATTGGTGGACTTTCAAAGTTCAGCTATGGATTTAAAAGTAAATTTGTAAAGAAGTATTTTGGCCTCATATTTGATGTGACTCTATGTTATTAAATGTAGTGGGGAATTTAATTTGTGAGATTTTAACACTACAGGGTGTCTTCTTTATAGTTATCCCACAACTTCATTTTTCAAAATTTCACTCATGCTTCCAAGATTTCAAAACGAAAGGTTTTATAATACACAGTGAGAAATACATTTCTGTGATAGCTTGTGAGAATATTTTATGACACCTTAACCTGAGCTCTCTTTGGAGAAAAATAATATGTGGAGTCAAATCCTGAAGGAGTCTTCTGGGTATTGTTTTCTAAAGGACCGAAAAAGCTAACGGCACAAGGGAAAAAGCCATACCTAACTCTTAAGGCAGCTCCAAAGAACCCTTGCTGATTAGGCCATTAGCGAATTCTTCCACAGGCAACTTCTCTTTTTCTTAACTGACTTTCTTTGTTCAGCAAACCCAAGAATGCCTCACGCCCCTCAGAAAAATTCTAGAAATAAGTGAAATCTCCATATACTCATCAGAATAGTCAGAATTGTATATTCCTTCTCAACTTGCAATTAGTGATTATGCAACGAAGTAGATGTTCCATGTTCCTGCTAATTTTAGTTCGTCAGCATTTTCTGGAAACAGTCGGAAGTCGTATACATTTAGACAGCTGTGGTTTCTGCCAACCCCGTTATCTTCAGGAACTGAAGGGAGTTGATCTTACTCTGTGCTGAAGTCTTTTGGGGGGATGGCATACCATCAATCTTTTGACCTTTGATTTGCATTTTTATGAAAAGTTAGAGGTGATTGATTTTAATAATTCATGCCATTCGTATGTTTTTCTTTCCTTTTTTTATTGAATATTTTGGGGTAAAATTGGTTCACAAAACCATATAGGTTTCAAGTGCACAACTCAATAAAACCCTCTGCACACATTCCAGTATGTTTTTCTTGTATTGCCCATGAAAACTAAATCAGGGTTTAATCCACCGAGGGAGTAATAGTCATTGTTTTACCAGCTTTAAAGAGCAAGCATAATTTGTTGCTTGGCTAAAACTAAGGAATAGTTACATGATTTTTCCTTAAGTTCCTGCAGATACATGGACTTGGAATTCCTTTTCTAATTTGGGGTTTCTCTTGCCAGGAACACATTGACTTGCACTGCCTGCTAGCACAAAGTGTTAAATTTCATGTCCTTAAGCGAGAATATTCTAACAGGGGTGCCCAAACTTTTGGCATCTCTGGGCCACACTGGAAGGAGAAAAGCTGCCTTGAGCTATACATGAAATGCATTGCAACATGTAATCACAAAAAGCTCTCAGATGTTTTAAGTAAACTTACATTTTTGTGTCAGGCCGCATTTCCAGCCATCCTGAGCCACACGCAGCCCATGGACAGCCCGGTCGCAGGTTGGACAGCCCTGTTAGTAGGTCCGTTTTCAGAACTTAATCCCAGACTTGAGACACTTAAATTCTTATATATATATTATTCCCTGGGATGAGCCCAGCACTCTGGATATATCCTAAGTCCTTTAGGTGAAAGAAGGATCAACCCACTAGAACATTCCTCTTTATATTACCTTCCCATGGAATGGGGTGGGGGGTGGCTGGGCAGGCAGGAAGGAACGGAAGAATTTGTTAATATAGAATCAGAAAACTCAGTGTTGAAACCGTCCTCCACACTTTTATTTTTATTTAAAAAATTTTTTTAGTCCTGGCTGGAGTGGCTCAGTGAATTGAGAACAGGCCTGCGAACCAAAGGGTCATCAGTTCAATTCCCAGTCAGGGCACGTGCCTGGGTTGCGGATCAGGTCCCCAGTAAGGGGCCCATGAGAAGCAACCACACATTGATGTTTCCCTCTCTTCCTCCTTCCCTCCCTCTCTCTCTAAAAATAAATAAATAAAATCTTTTTTAAAATTTTATTTATTTATGTTATATTTTATTGATTATGCTATTACAGTTGTCCTGATTTTCCTACCTTTGTACCCCTCCACCCAGTCCCCCCCACCCCCTCAGACAAATTCCCCCCACCATTGTTCATGTACATGGGTCTTGTGTATAAGTTCTTTAGCTGCTCCATTACCTATGCTGTACTTTACACCCCCATGGCTATTCTGTAACTACCTATTTGTACTTTTAATCCCTCACCTCTTCACCCATTCTCCCACAGCCCCCACCCATCTGGCAACCATCAAAACACTCTCTATATCCATGATTCTGTTTCTGTTCTTGTTTGCTTAGCTTGATTTTTAGGTTCAATTGTTGATATGTATTTATTGCCATTTTATTGTTCATAGTTTTGATCTTCTATTTCTTAAATAAGTCCCTTTAACATTTCATATAATAATGGTTTGGTGATGATAGACTCCTTTAGTTTTTTCTTGTCTGGGAAGCTCTTCATCTGCCCTTCAATTCTATGTGATAGCTTTGCTGGGTAGAGCAATCTTGGTTGCAAGCCTCTGCTTTTCATGACTGAATATTTCTTGCCAATCCCTTCTAGCCTGTGAAGTTTCTTTTGAAAAATCAGCTGACAGTCTTATGAAAATTCCCCTATAGATAACTAACTCCTTTTGCTGCTTTTCAGATGCTTTCTTTATTTTTAACCTTTGGCATTTTAATTATAATGTGTCTTGGAGTGGGCCTCTTTGCATCCATCTTCTTAGGGACCCTGTGTGCTTCCTGCACTTGCATGTCTATTTCCTTCCCCAAGTTACGGAAGTTTTCTTTCATTTTTTTTTTTCAAACAGATTTCCAATTTCTTGCTCTTTCTCTTCTTCTGGTACCCCTATGACATGAACTTTTCCACCTTTGCACCCCTCCACCCAGTCCCCACTGCATGAAGTTGTTCCAGAGACTGCTTACACTACCCTCAATTTTTTTTTTCTGCTTGTTGTTCTGATTGGTTGTTTTTTGCTTCTTTATGTATCAAATCATTTATTTGATTCTGGGCTTCATCCACTCTACTGTTGTTTCCCTATAAATTGTTCTTTATTTCAATTAGTGTATCCTTCATTTCAGACTGGATCTTTTTTATGCTGGTGAGGTCCTCGCTAAATTTCTTGAACATCCTTATAACGAGTATTTTGAACTCTGCATCTGATAGATTGCTTATCTACATTTTGTTTAGCTCTTTTTCTGGAGTTTTGATCTATTCTTTCATTTGGACCATGTTTCCTTGTCTCCTCATTTGACAGCCTCCCTGTGTTTGTTTCCATGTAGTAGGTAGAGCTTCTTTGACTCTGTGTCCTGGTAGTGTGATCTAATATAATAGGTGTCCTGTAGGGTCCAGTGGTACAGCCTCCCCTATCACCCAAGCTGGGTACTTAAGGAGTGCCCTTTGTGTGAGCTGAGTACACCCCCCTCTTGTAGTTGAGCCTTGATTGCTGTTGGCAGGGATTTACTCTGAGGGATTTACCAAGGCCAGTCAGCTACAAGGACTGGCTGTGACCACTCACCACCACCCTCTGCCCTCTGTGAAGGATAAACTGTGCAAGGTCAGGGTTGTGGTGCTCTGACATGGTCTATACCTGTCCACTGGACGTTCAGGTTCTGTGGTTTCCCTGGTGGTGCAGGCCAAGGTCAGCCCCGACCCGTGTTTTGCCTGAAGGCACCCTGCCTGAACTGTAAAGCAATCTGAGATGGCTGCTACTTGTGCTGGGCTTGGAGATTCCCAGGCAAAGCCAAGCTGTGAAAATAGGCTGGCTGTTGCTGATGCCAGACGTGGGGCTCACTGAGGTCAGCTCTTGCTTGTTTGAGAGGATTTAGGAAGTTGTGAAGCAAGAGGAAGACCAGCCATTCGTATGGAGAAGCAGCTTGGGTAGGACTGTATGTTGGGTGGGGCAGAGTCTCTCAGGATCCCCAAGGCAGGTCAAACAGTGTTAGCCAGGTTGATGGAGTCTCAGATATGGCACCAGCTTGCCAGCTCTGTGGGGGAAGGGTTCAGAAAAGGGACATGGGCCTCTGCTCACCTTGATGCCATATACTTCAGTTCCTCCCTGCGTGCCACTGGTGCCTTTCAAGCTGCTACCCCATTGATGAAGCTCAAAGAGAGTGAGTCTAAGTGGGTGAGTCCATGTGTGGGTTCTTTAAGAGGAACTGCTTGGGGCTCCAGAAATTTCTTTCACTGGCTTAATCCCCACTGGTTTTTGCAGCCAGAAGTTATATTTCTTATCTTCTTGGCACTGGAACCCTGGGCTCGGGGTGCCTGGTGTGGGGCTGGGAATCCTAACTCCCTAGATATCCCTTCCAAATGTTTATCCACCTCACATGGATGTGAGACCACCCCATTCCACGTCTTTACCCCTGCTACCAGTTGGATGGATGTGGTTTCTTATAATTCCGTAGTTGTCAGACTTCCCTTCAACTCAATCTCTGATGGTTCTCTGTGATGGTGGTTCTATATTTTAGTTGCAATTTTGATGTGGTTGTGGGAGGAGGTGAGCCATGTCTGCCTACACCTCCATCTTGACTGCAAGTCTCCATCCTCCACACTTTTAGATGAGGAAATTAGGTTTATGATGTGAAGTAAAAGTGAAATGAAGGTGAAGGTGAAGTCTGTCCTTGGCCTTTGTCTTTGGCAATGAAGGATAGCAGAGTTTGGTACCCCAAAATATGCCTTTTGGGACATTAGTTATTTTAAACTGGTTATTAAAGAACGAAAGGCTCAGAAGGAACTTTTGACCATCCCCCTTTACCTGCCGAAAGGAATTTAGATAGACAGCCTGCTCCAGAAAGGGAGATATCATCGTAGATAACTATAGTTTAATATAAACTAAAAGTGATAGACAGGGAGGAACCCAACAAGGTCACTTTAATCAAAGTCTTCTCTCTGCCCTATTGTTAAAGATGGCCCAGCAAACATTTATTCACTACACTATTGCTTTGCCATCGCCATGTGAACTGTCTTCCTTCCCTTTGAAGTCCCAAACTGCAACCCACGTCCTCTTCTCCTTGAGGTAATATGGCATGTAAGCTCCTAACTGCCCAATTTGTGATTGAGTCTCATTTTTATGACACCCCCTAATTTGCACCTATAAAATAAACTCTGGACATTTTCTCCTGTTAATCTGTGTTCATTCAATTTGATTATTAATCCAGCTAGAAGAACTTAGAGGGCGAGAGGAAAATACCTTTTGTGCCCCCAGTTTCTAACAAATCATTGGGCCTGATGGGAACCACATTGATTTTGTGCATTGAGTACTTTGAAGATGCAAACCTCATTGTAAACAAATGACTATTTATGTATTGGCATTGAAAAGTGATATGTTCGTGACAGCATTCCATCTGGATCTCACTGTCCTTTGTTTCAGGTGGATCAGCTGTGATATAAGGCACGGTCCCCATTTTGAGTTGAGTTGTTGACTCTGTGTATCCAAAATGAGCCCAAAGGGTTCCTAACGTCTACCACCCCTGGTTACATAATTGCATCAATGAACTTAAAAAATCAGATAATATATTTACAGACTCCAAAGATAAAATATCACTGGACAAGTCATAGTACAGTTAGGCATAATTTAATCTCATGCCTTTATATCAGTAAGGACTCAGGGACCCCTCAGTAGGTGCCCAGCACCACCAGGAAACAAAAAAGTGACAGACATGGTGCCTGCCCTCCAGGGGCTTGAGGTTCAAGTACAGAGACAAAATGTAGTTTCTCATAAGTAAGGGAGCAATCGGAAATCAGAATATAGTCGTAAACCGTGGGTAAGGATCGTGAATTTACAACTTAAAACAGAGAAGGTGCTAGTTGACTAGAGGAGCTGGGAAGGGGCTCATAGGATTTGAAGGGCTCTGGTGGCACCTTGAAGGGCAGGTTGAATGCGAACCTAAAAGAAAAGTGATTCTAAGCAAAGAGAACAAATGTGAAGGGATAAAAATATATGTGGTCCATTCAAGTAGTATTAAATAAAGAGCTCTTGTCAGAGTTGAAGTTTTTTTTTTTTTGGTGAGCACTGGAAAATGAGTCCTCAGAGCTGGGTGATGGAGGCTTTTGTGCTGAGCAAAAGAGTTTGACTTAAATTTTATACATGGTAGAGGACTGTGGGTGTTGTGTTCATCAGAATGGCATACATGTGGTAAAAGCTCGTCTGTGATCCATTTCTGGAATTTTCAGTCCTCATGGGCTCAGCTTTTTGCCTCAGCTGATTCTTCATCATTATTAAGGAACATATTTCAAAGTGCCTTATAAAATGAGATAATGCAAAAGGGGAATAAAAAGGAACTAGAAAGATTTAGGGTCTCAAGAGAAAAATTACTTTAAGGTCTCAAAGTGTCTGCTCATTTTCATGTATCACTTGGTATTGAGGCGTACCTCTTGGTAACCATTCTCTGAACAATATTTTATCTCCAGTGCTTCTACATTTACTGAGGGGGCAAATACCCTCCCACAAATGTTGTATTGCTAAACCATTAGCCTTGGACCACCAACAGACTCTTCTCATTCTCCCAAAACACCAACCAGAAAGTCAAGAAAAAGGTGGCAAGCACTTGATACCCTACCATTTATAATTCCTCTCACCACGTTTAAGCTCTTGTATGTACGGAACTACTCCAGTCCTCTACTCCCAAGAAAACTCAGAAGTGATTTCTTCAAGGAAAAACAAATACGATTCTAATTGCTTAGTTAAAAAATAAAAACGCTACTTGATAGTGGGCTCTTTGAGCAAGGGGAGAGTCCCCAGGAGAAACAGTCACCATAGTGTCCTGGTCTTTCCCACAGGTGGCTCCAGTGATTAAAGCCAGAATGATGGAGTACGGGACCACAATGGTCAGCTACCAGCCCTTGGGAGATAAGGTCAATTTCTTCCGCATGGTCATTTCTAATCCCGCAGCAACTCACCAAGACATTGACTTCCTGATTGAAGAAATAGAACGCCTTGGACAAGATTTATAATAAACTAGCTCACTAAGCTGTTTCAATTCTCTAGGTAGACAATTAAGTTGTCACACCCTGTGTAAATGTATTTGTAGTTTGTTCCAAAGTAAATCTATTTCTATATTGTGGTGTCAAAGTAGAGTACAGTTTAAAAATCAAAACAAAAAAATACATTGCTCCTTTTAAAAATCCTTTCTGAAGTTTAGAATACCTCTCTAGTAATTAGTGACAAAGGCTGTGTTTAATCAATAAGGTAAAGCTTAAAATTGTTATAAATACTTCCCTTACTTTTAATATAGTGTGCAAATCAAATTTTATTTTCACTTCAGAGTAGTAGGATTGAATAGAGCCAAATTGCCCCTGAATCATAAAAGGTTCTTTGGGGTGCAGTGAAAAGGACAAAGTAAATATAAAACGTATGTTGACAATAAATACTCTTGCCTTTTTCATAGTATTAGAAAAAAAATTTCTAATTTACCTATAGCGACATTTCAAATGTATTTAAATACATATAATTTTACAAAAGGAAAATATATATATTAAAAAGAAATCCTATTTTGTAACATATAGATTTTTATTTTATATGGGTTATACAAACTGCAGGGGCAGATATAAAAACTAAGCCAGGTTTTTTTCTTTCTTTCTTCCTTTCTTTTAATGGAGACACAATAAAACACTTAGCAAAGTTATTTTGAAACATAGGCCCACAAAATTCTTCGAAAGGTATGATGCCTTCTTTCTATTCCTGTTACGGCTTAGCACACCTTCAAAGTCAGCATTAGAGGACAAACACAAAAGAATAGTGCGAGCTCCTTAATACAACTGATCAGATCGACAGTAAGATGCTCTCCCCCTTTAAAAACGTTCTCCACCAGTTGACCCTTTGCAGACCCGCTCAGTCCGCATGACAAGCCAAGCTTCACCTTAGACCAAATTAGGGTAATCGTCTCTATACTGCTTTCCGGTTTAGCCTGTTTTGAACAGAAGCTTGATGCTGGTTCTTGAGACATCTTCCCAAAGAGTATTCTTTTATGAGGTCATTTGGATTAATTAGGGAAAGTTAAAATAAAATCTAATCAGCCCAAGCCAAGAGGAATGAAGCACACTCCAGGATGTGGTGAGCCCAGAAAATTAAAGTCAGCCTTGGGAGAGGAGATCTCTGTGTGACGGTAATGGTGTCATATTGCCGCTGTCCAGGAAGGAGTCGTTTACCGCCGGGGTAATTGCTTAGTCCCCTTTCCCCCCTTCTCCCCTGCTAGGCTCCCCATCGCTGGGACCCCAAACAATTAATTTCTGCTCCACGGCTGGTTATTTGTTCTCATGAAAAGCACTCCTCACCCAGGATTTTAAGAAAGCATCTTATGGCCTCCTTTTCTCTATCTCCCATCAAGATCCAAAGTGACCAGAGTAGGCAGAGATAATAAGATCCTTAGAATTCAAAATAATATTTTTAAAGCGTCCTCTGCCCCTGCAAACCTAATGGAGAGACTTGAGCTAACAAGAGCTCCTACAGATATTTATGGGGCTGCCGATTCTCAGATGCCGAGTACTAGTAGAAGGGACTGCAGACGTAAATTTAGAACCATGTCCCCTTTCTGTCTGGGCCAGAAATAATTTCTACCAACGGAACGTTTTCCCCACCCCTTGCTCCTTCCGGGTCCTTCACCAAGTTTGCTGGGAGCCTTTGCTCAACCGTATGCAGCGAAATCCCTACCAACCATAGGCCAGGGAAGGTGGTAAATAAAACCCTAACTGGTCCCAGTAGTTTAATAAACATGCTTTAAAGTAGGTCTGTAATTCACTCAGGAGGGAGGAACTGAGGGAAGGAGATTGTTTTGAACATTAGCCAAAATTCCCAATGCCAAAGGCTTTTATGTGGGACCATCCTTTACAAATTTTAGAAAAGTTTGGTTGTAGCTTTAATCAGAACTGGCATGACCTTTTTCATTTATACAGCAATATTGTGTTTATTATTTTGAAATACTTGAAAAAAGGTGTGGCATGTCTTCATCTGAGACATGTAAATGGTACTGACTTCATGTACAGTCACAAGGCTGTGAGGAAAGAAAGGGAAATCAATTGTGTGTGTAACTGTGTTGCCTTTATTATATTGATAGTACTGTCTTGTCACCTCAGATCATGGTTGTGTGCTTTAGATATGAACTGTGCAGTGTTGCAAATCAACATGTGTTACTGTAAAAGCTTGTACAATATATTATCGATGTCCTTTTCTGTGTGGTAGCTGTACTGATATTCTGAGAACTGCACTCACATCAGTTGCTGTAATCTCTCACTCCCTCTCTCTGCTAAACTGTGTGCCCTCCACACGAGCTCTGATACAGAACATGCCCTTGGCTAAGCTCCCCACCAAGTAATCTCCTTTGAGAACTGTGTGATTTCACAAAATACAAAGTGATCGCTACTTTGTCTCTGAGCACAGAAGAAACCAATGGTGGAATGTCACAGACTGCCAAAATTGCAGGTACTGTCCCTACTGGGGTTTGGAGTAGGTACTACTCCTTGGAATATGGACAAAGGAAGCACAGGTGTAAATACAGTGCAGGGCAAGGAACCGAGAACCCTAACCATGGAGCTGAGCGTGCACGTGCTCTCCTGTTCTCCAAAGCTAAGTGCAAACACCGCCTATTTATTAGTTCCGTGTGCCAAAATACTGTTCCCAATTGGTGTTTCTGAAAGACATCACCACCTCCCCAACATTATTCCATTACTAAAGAGAAAAAAATGAAAAATATAAACATGTGGCAACCTGTTCTCTTTACCAAATATCAACTTGTGTATGATCAACGTATTTTATCTGTGTCGTCTCTCTAAACCCAAATAAATGTGTAAACGTGGACACGTCTCAGGCTTTGTATAGTTATTTCTGATCTTGCCATGATGCGGAGCTGATTTGTAATGAACTGCCTGAATAAAAGGCCCTTCACTTGCCACAGAGCTCAGCGTGTCTTTGGATCTTTGCTGGGAACAAGAGCTCTTCCTTCCGGAGTCACCCCAAAGTGCAGCTTCAGAAGGATGTTGCTTACCACCCTGGATTTTTCATCCATCAGATCCAATCTTTAAAAAAAAAAAAAATTTATTATGGAAATTTTTGCACACATACACAAGTGGGGAAGACAGTCTAACAAATTCCCATGAAGGCCTCATTAAGCTTCAAGAGTTGCTGCTTCAGAGCCTGAGTGTTATTTCCTCTGTTCCCCCATTTCATATTCTCCCAACACCAAATTATTTTATTTAGATTGTATTTATTTTTGGAGAGAGAGGCAGGGAGGGAGAAAGAGAGGGAGAGAAACACTTGTCGGTTGCCTCTCACACGCCCCCAACCAGGGACCTGGCCCACAACCCAGGCCTGCACCCTGACCAGGAATCAAACCAGAGACCTGCCAGTTCACAGGACAGCGGCCAACCCACTAAGCCACACCAGTCAGGGCAACACCACATTATTTTTATATGAGTTTGTAAAAGAGAAGGACTCCTCAAACAGGCCTCGATACCATTATCGGGACGGAAACTGTAAGAGCAATATTGCCATAGTAATGTCAAGTACTCAGTTAGTGTCTCATGTCCCTGATTCTCAATTCTAGAGCAGAACCCCCAGCCCATAGCCTGTGGCCAGGAAACCCAGAGAGGCCTCACACACCTTCCAGGGAAGCCGGGACATAGGCAATGCAGGCATGCAGCGCGACACTGGCCCCGGCCAGGTAGCTCGGATGGTTAGAGCATCAGCCCCCGTCAGGGCACATAAAAGAATCAGCCAACGAGTGCATAAATAAGTGCAACAACAAATCGGTTTCTTTCTCTCCTCTGCCCCCTACCCCACCCTGCATCCCCTCTCTCTCTCTAAAATTAATAATTTATTTTTTAATTTAAAAAAATACAAAATGGCACGCACATGGGCCATTGAAGTGCAAGCAAGTTAACAAGCAGAATGCCATGGGAATTTAACTGGTAGAGTATATTCGCCTTGCCAGGGACTTCCGTGGCCAAATAGATGCAAATCAGACTTAGTATGTGTCACGAGTGCTTATGACGCTATAATGTCATGGAGAGGACGTATCCTAATGGACTGGGTTCTGCCGGCCAGGAAATCTAGGCTCCTGCCAGGAGAGGTCAGATCCACGCTCCCATGTTTTCATTCTTCCAATGAGGCAGCTACTGGAACAGTTCCTCGAGTCAGGCTGCCTGGCCTCAGGTGCCAGCTCTGCCATTTATTTGCTCTGTGACCCTCAGCAAATCACTTAACCTCTCTGCACCTCAGTTCGCTCATCTGTTAAGTGAAGACAAAAATAGCACTTACCATAAGGGTGATAGTGAAGATTCACATGAGAAAACCCAATGCCTGCAATGTAGTGAATGTTCACTATGTGTTAATTTGACTTTTATTCTGTGCTGCTGCCTGTAAGAGCCAGGCTTCAGATGCAAGCCCTTCATCCTACTTAAGTCCTCTAGAGAGCATTGCCCTGGACACATAGAACACATGACAGCAGCACCTTAGAAAGCCATTTTATGAATAATCCCTGAGGACAGCAGGCTGGCGGCTAAACCAGCCTCGGCCACAGCCTCAGCCTAAGCTTCAACTGAGAAAGGGAAGAGCCCCAGAGGGGCTGGGCGGGATAACTGAGTGACAAGGAAGAGCAAGAGGAAGAGCTCTTTTCATTGGGATGAATTCCCTAGTACTTGTTTTCACCCTTTCTCCAGGGCACACCCTTGCCTCAGACAGGCCGCCATTAGAGTTAGAACAAAATGACAACACAGGGACATCGGCTCTGGCATCACTGGCATTGCTGATATGGTCCCTTCTCTAAGCCTTACAGCTTCCGTTTATACAGTGAGACTGAACCATTGGGGACACACCATGCGAAGGAAGAGTGACCTGGTCTCCCCCAAGCCATTGAAGAGTCTCCAATGCCTCAAAAAGCAAGCAGCGAAGAAGCACTACAAGTTCTACACTGAAGGTCATCCCTTCCCAGCACCTGCTGCGGTCAGTCCCGACCTTGCAGCGAGTGCCCGGATGACCACAAACGGACCACTCTCCCAAGTCGCTGCACGGATGCTTCTCCACTTTTGGAAAAAGTGCGGTCTCTATTAAAGTGTCAGAACTGAGGCTTCTGGCTGAGCAAAAGTAATTAAAAGCTTGCTACAGCTGGCAAGAAAAGGACTTTTGAGAAGAATTTCAATTTATTTAAACATGGTAACTTTGTAAATTCAAGAAAATTCAATTATACAAACTCGAGAACAGGAGAGACTCAAGGAGTCTCTTTTAATTCAGACTTCAGGCAGTCAGGCGGAAATCGTGCTGCTGAATCATTTGCCTTCTCTTTATTTCCTTATGTCTATTTCGTGAGTGTGGAGATCAAGAGAACGAAGAATAGGAATTTTCTTTAGCATTAATTTTTATTTAAATCGTCACATAAGGTTGCATACATTCCCCATGCACCATCGAAACGTGCCGGGGGAGAAGCGACCGTGCGCCTCCACAGCTGGCTGAGCGCAGGCTGCTTGCTGTACATTCGGGAAAGAGCAGATGGTTCCAATTCTGGCTTAGCAGCCAAGGGGTAAAGAAAGAGCTTCCTTCTTTCTAACGTGGCAAAAACAAAGCATCTGCTCGCTTCACTTTTGTAAACGGGCGGATGGAATTTCAGGTAAAAGATCTATTGAGAATTAACTATGCATAGTTATCCCTGGGTGGGAAATTAAATTCTGACGTTGAGTGATTCTCTCTGCTCCGGTCATAATAAGCTACAATAATTTACTATAAGAGCTGATTTAGTCCAGGAATAAATTCGATGCATGAAGGACCCCGACCCAGTGACACCATTAATCTCACAGTTACAGCAATATTCCATGGCTGCAACGCGGGGATCGAGGCACAGAGGAACGGGCGGAGGCCTGGCCTAAGTCCTTTCCCTAATGCTCACCGTCACTCTGAGGCAGCTATCGCAAAATTTTCATTACTTACTACAGGCGGTTGCAAGGATTCAGTGACAAAACCCTGCAAGGCCCTTAGCAAGAGCAGCCGACAGCGACTGCTCCCCCACCCCCCACCCCCACCGCCGGCCCCGTCCTGTGACCGCCCTGCCTGCCTGGCGTTAGGAGCACCTCCTGATGGATGGCTGCTGGGAAGTCAACCGGATCAGCACACTCCCTAGGAATGTGATTGCTACCAGGGGCAGTTTTGTGTATCAGCTAAAGGGGTTTTGTTTTCTGGTTTGTTTGCTTAGACATCAAAACACCAACTGAGACCATGAACCTCTGCAGAATCACGGGCTGGAGCACTCTGGGAGCAGGTTTTCTTCCAGTCAACTCATTTACAAGCACTTTATTAGATTCTATTAAGATAGGGCCCCACAAGGGGGCAGACTAGATAATCACCTATTAGCTGGTCAGCAGCCACCACCTGAGACAGGCCCGCAGGTTGACAGATGCCACTGCAGCTGCCTTTGCCACAGAGATGACTTGTGGGGGCCAGGGAAGGACCTAGCATGCAAGGAACAGGATCAGCATGGCTGCATGTCCTACATCCCACGCCATGACACTGGCTCCTAGGAAGAATCGCATTCTGCCTTCATTCACTTCTCACACAGGCTAGAGGGTACGGCTCCCCCGCCTCTCCCTGCCTCTCCCCGCCTCTCCCTGCCTCTCCCAGGACCCTCAGCGGGAGTACACTCGGGTTCCTGCCAGCTATGAACAACGCGCGGTCTGTCTGATACAGGAACCACGATCATCTCAGCCTCCTTGTGCCCAGTTGAAGATTCCTCTGAGAAAAACAGAGATAAAAGAAATGAAAGGACTTGAGCCATGCCCTGCTGAGGTTAAATAACACATAGTTTGCTTCAGAAATGGGGTCCATAAAATAGGCACCAGTGTTTCTCTCGTCTGCTCTCTCTAAAATGAGGATAAAATATATATACATATAACTCCCGTGTTAAAGAGTTTATCTACGCACTATGTGATATCTAAAAATTTAAACTTCCTATGCCCAAAGCTCCACTTTCCTTCTCCGGCAGCGTGCCATCCAGGAGTCACGGCTGAGCTGCTGAAAGAGTAAGTTGAGCGTACGTCAGCATGAACATTGACTCTCTGTGATGTGTTAGCTGCTGGCAGACAAAGGTGAAAGAGCATGGTCTCAGGTTTCAAGAAGCTTCCAGTGTGGCAGGAGAGACAATGCGGTAAATCGATACAGGACATTGTTGGAATCACCAGAGGATGCCTCCTTGGGAGGTCAGAGAAGGCTGCATCTTGAAGGGTACGCTTCAAGGGCACAAGAGGGAGAGAGGCATGCGGGACCGTACAGAGGGCGAGGGGCCGTGGGAGGCGGTCCCCGGGAGCAGCCCCTCACAGAGACTGCGGCTCACAGCCCCGCACGCCACCTGCTACGGTGCTCTGGTCATAAAGGCAACTGAGTGCACGCCGTGGGCTAACACACATGAAAACAAACCAAACCAAATATAGTTATTGTTCCGGAAGCACCTATGACAAGTGTTCTGGAGGGCGGACAAATACACATTTATTTGGGGTGAAAGATTTCTAGGTGAAGCTCCAGGAGCCAGAGCAGAGGCCCAGGCTGGTCCTGAGAGGGGGTTTCCACTCCAGCCCGACTGGAAGGCTGGAGCCCTGGTCCTGAACAGAGCAACGCACAAAGAGACGTCTCCAGTGGAAAATCCGGGTTCTGTAGAAACCATATTTTCCTGCAGACAGATGACTCCAGAACAAACGTGGTATCAGGACTAGCCACAGGGTCAGTAATCCTTAAGTGCCACAAGCTTAAGAAATGTTCAGACACATTTCATAGAGGAAACAAAAATCTTATCAATTTACTGTGCTCCGAGGAAGTAAAAAAACTAGTGAAATAGTTTTCATGTGATTAAATCTATTAGATTTGAAAGCAATGAAATGTTTAAACACATGAACTACCCCCTGGGTTCCTCTCCCACAGAACATATTAAAAATCATCTATTCTTGCTTCAGACAGAGCTGCATTGAATCATACCCAGTTGTTGCCAAGTTCTACCAATATCAGTTCTACTTCTTCAAATCCATCGCTTTCTCTCTATTACTACAGCCACTCATCTCAGCTTGGGCCCTAACTTCTAACTGGGAATGTCATAGTAGCAGTTACCCTCCATGTTACTGTTTTTGGTTGCAAGTAGTAAAAGCCAACTTGAACTAGTTTAGGGGGAAAAAATGATATAATACTGGAAAAGCTCACAGAGTCCAAGGAACCTCAGGAACACTCAGGGCTTAGGAAGGGCAGTGATCAGTGTACCCAGTGACCTTAGCCACAAGAGCTCATGCTTGCTCCCTTCAGAGCGCTGCCATCAATGACCTGACTCAGTTCCACATTCCCAGTGTCCATCTTTAGTTCTTATTCTCAAGGAAGAATCTGGTTGAGTGAGCTTTGAATCAAGTGTTCATCCTGATCAAAGTGACCATTTCCAGCCCTGACCAGAGTGGCTCAGCTGGTTGAAGCGTTGTCCTGTAACAGAAGAATTGCACATTTGATTCCTGGTCAGGGCACATGCCTAGGTTGCAGGTTCGATCCCCAGTCCAGGTCCATGCGGGAGGCAGCCAATCAATGCTTCTCTCTTGCATCAGTGTTTCTCTCTCCCTTCTCCTCTCTAAAAAGCAATGAGAAAATGTCTTTGGATGAGGATTAAAAAAAATAAAATAAAAAGTGACCATGTCCAGAATAATGGAAACATGTAGCACAGATATGGCCCCCAGGGCGCACGCCTGTATATCAGGGATGGAGGGCAGGGAAGAAGGGGGACTGTGAGCTCCACAGGGTTGGCCGGCATCCTGATGGGCACCCACACACAGACACAGAGCAGCGAGGTTGCTCATTCGGTCCATCACTCGTCTCCCAGCAAGCATTTATTCGGTGCCCATAAGGCCTGGCCCCGGAGGCCTAATGGGAGTGAAAAACAGGCAAGACTCCTGCTGTCATGTGGATACATCTAAGCGGAGAGAAGACAATAAAAGAAATAAATGTAAAATTGCAACTTCAGAAAAGAACGGTACCTGATGTAGCGAGAACCTATGATGAAGATGAAGACATCCCTGAGAAATTAACTTAGGAGCTGAGGTCTGAAAGATAAAGAGCAACCCGAGTGAAATGGGAAAAGCTGGTGTTCCAGGAAGAGGCAACTACACATGTGAGTTCCCTGTGGGGGAGAGGAGCGTGACTAGCAAAAGACACTTTTCATTTTTCTTCCTTTTTAATTGTAGACTATTACAGATGTCCCCCATTTGCACCCCCTCCACTCAGCCCCTGCCCGTAGCCCGGCCTTCACCACGTTATTATTTGTGTCCATGGGTTATGTATATATGCATATACGTTCTTAGGCTAATCTCTCCCGGTCCTCCCTCCCCCCGCCCCTCTGAGATCCGTCATCCTGTTCCATGTATCCACATCCATGCCTCTGGCTGGCTTTTGTTGGCCTCTGTCTGCTAGAGTACAATAGCCTTACATGGGTGGTTCACTGCGTTCTCTCCGGCACCAAGAAGAGGAACCAGCCCCTGGCTGTCAGGCCTCCTAAAGGGTTAGGGAGCGAGGAGGAGGCTGTGCCCAGGTGAGGCTGGAGAGGGAAGCAGAGGCCAGGCCCTGTAGGGCCTTGAGGAGCATATCCAGGAGTTGTGTCTCTGTCCTAAAAGAAAGGAGAGTAGGCTGGCGGATTTGCATTTAGAAGGAGAACTATCTAAAACGTGAAGCAATGATTGGATAGAGTCCACAACAGCTGTACCAGCTGGGGGTTGCAGCAATAGTCCAGGAGAGACGGCAGAATCTCAGCCTAGCACGTGATGGCAGACACGGTCATGCCATGGTCCGCTGTCCTCGGCGCCTTCGGTCTCCACGGACTGACCTTTCCTCTCCAGCCTGCATGTCCCCCTTCACAATTCTTCAGCCTATAGCCTATCCAGGGGTGCCCGACCCACAGCCCACAGGCCCCATGTGGCCCAGGATGGCTGTGAATGCGGCCCAACACAAAATCGTAAATTCACGTAAAACATCATGAGATTTTTTTGTGATTATGTGCCACAGTGTATTTAATACGTGGCCCAAAACAATACTTCTTCCAGTGTGGCCTGGAGACACCGAAAGGTTGGACGGCCTTAGGCCCTATATATTCCGCCACCAATAACACACCATTTATCAATTTGCGGCAAAATCTGAAGAAGGTGAGGAGAAAATAATATAAATCTTTTTAAAAAATAAAAAAGACTGTTTTTCAAGTCATAGTACAGATAGCAGAATGAATACACGTATTTCCTATTCTATCTTACCAAATTCCATCGAAAGAAGAGGAAAAAAAATGAGGATTTAATTCACAATAATCTTAACAAAAAAAGGTATCATTAATGGGCCAGAATTTAAATATTTCTAAGGGAGGAGAGAGAGAGAGAGAGAGAGAGGGAGAGAGAGAGAAGCTGAAAGAGTACAGAAAAGCAGCGGCCCCAAACTGACTCCGGAGAAGCTATAGCAGAGTAGGGAGCCAGTCTTCCACGCAGGATCCAGAAAAATCCAAACCCCACCTTGGCAGGTACATGGACAGAGGATGCAAGAAGGGTCAGCAATCAGGGTACTTAATGGAGGGCATGTCATCAAAACAGCTGTGTGGGTGACCTTAACACTCCCTGCCCCACATGTACCTACCTAGGACCTTACTGAAGCTGACGACCTGGTCTTTAATGAAATTAAACAACCTATTGTCCCCCTTGGCCAGAAAGAACCAAGACTATATTTCATTTATACAATTAAAACTAACCAAATATGGAAATAATTATGTTTGTTGAAACAAATCAATCGACACAATAAATCTGAGATCTCTAAGAATAGCAAACAATAGAAAAAGAGAAGGAAAAGACAAAAGAAAATTCAAGATAATTACAGGTTTAAGCCAAGAGTTCCAAGAAAACAGAACAGAGAAAACGAGAGGTAAGTAAATACAGACATAATAAGACCTGAAATTAACATGATGGCCTAAATTTTCATACTTACTTTCTAACTGAAAACAGCTCAAATTATTGGATACTATATTTAAAACATCTTGCAAACATCATGATCTGGCAACAAATAAAACTCAGGTCAGCTTAGCGAAGGCAAGAATCCAGAGAAGTAAGCTCAGCATTAAACCATTTTGCCTTGAATTTGTCAAACCTTTGAATTAGAGCCTTGGTTTCATGACTTCATGGGAGAAAGGAGACTGAACGGTCCCCTCTCTTTGCTAGCTCTGTTCCTTACCTCTCCATGGATGGCTGTAATCGCCAAAACTTGCGTGCAGTTCATTTCTTTTTTTAGATGTTTTCCTTCCCAGGCTGTGAGCTACTGGAGGCCAGTGATTCTGCTCCATTCATATTTGTGTGCCCATACCTGCCACTGTGCCTGACATGTAGTAGGTGCTCAATAAATATTGTATGAGTAATCGAAAGTAATAAGAATAACCAACCAATGTCAAAAAACCAATATTTACACAGAATAGAATCATGCAGGAACTTGGAAGGGCTGGGAATTGCATTTGCTGCTGTAAACGGTTGTTAGTAAAGATGACCCGTAGCACAACTGGTTCTCTAAATGTTTATGGATTATCTGAAAAAGATGAAGCCATCTTTAATCCACATATTAAACAAAGTAAAGCATCAGTAGCAAATTCACTTTATTGCCTTTAATAAAATGTGTCAATACTTATTCTGCCTTTATAGAAACCCAGTTAACTGAAATATACTTACTAATTCTAGATTCAATGGGACTTGATTACACCCAAAATCTATATTAAAATATGTTTCATCTTACAGGCAACTCATACATGGACAAAATGTACTTTAGGATATGTCCAAATCTGGGATGAAACTAAACATAGCACTCTGATTTTGGAACAAAACACTTGGAGAAGCAACTTGGGCAAAGTATGTTTTGGTAGAAGTGTCAGACAGAAAACTTCCATGGTAGAGGGTCTTGCCCCGTGTCTGCCACACCTGGGAAAAGTTGGGAATGCTTAAATACCTTAGTCGTCACCCTGAATTTCCCTTCTTGTACAGTCGCCACCTCTGAGACCTGGTGGCCCAGGTTTCTTTGCACAAAAATGTATTTGGCACAGCTTCAGCAAGCATTCTGTCAAGTTTGCTACCTCTGTCTTTGAAAGATTTTTTAAAATCTTCAAAGATAGTATTTTTGTCCTAAACAGCTTCTATTGTTCACTTAAGCAAACTTGACACATTCTGAATTTTAATGGATTCTGAAATAACATTCATGTGATTTTTTTGCTCTAATTGCTGTCTTACCTGATTAATTCATATTCCCAACTGCAGCCAACAGTTGCCAGCTGCCTTTACTGCTACATCATATTTCATCAAATTCTAAACAGGCACGAAAAG